>JZKD02S2066783.1:403499-420826 GCA_000966675.3 Picea glauca | reverse complement strand
ATTTGGAGGAAGAGATTTATATGCAACAACCACAGGGGTATGAGGTCAAAGGGAAGGAGAATTTGGTATGCAAGTTGAAGAAGAGCTTGTATGGCCTAAAGAAAGTTCCAAGGCAATGGTATTTGAAGTTTGACAGGTTTATGATAGAACAAGGTTATAGTCGATGTCATTCTGATCACTGTGTTTATTTTAAAAGGATAGAAAATGGAAGATATATTAGCTTGCTATTGTATGTAGATGCCATGCTTGTTGCAGGGTATAATATACATGATATAAATGTGCTCAAGAAGAAATTAGCTAATTCATTTGCGATGAAGGATTTGGGTGTTGCATAGAAAATCCTTGGTATGAGAATAACAAGAGACATGAGAAGGTGTTTGATAGGTTTAGAATGCAGAATGCAAAACCAATTAGTACAAATTTGGCCAACCATTTCAAATTAACCAAGGAAATGTGTCCCAAGACACAAGACGAGATATAATACATGTCCAGGGTCCCTTATTCATCAACAGTTGGCAACTTGATGTATGGGATGGTTTGCACAAGACCATATATTTCACATGCAGTGGGATTTGTGAGTAGGTATATGAACAATATAGGTAAATAAGATCGAGAGTAAGTGAAGTGGATTCTCAGGTATTTGAGATGTACTTCTACTCATGCATTATGTTTTGGAGGTTCATACACTATTCTATAGGGATATGTTGATTCTGATATGGCATGTGATAACGATAGTAGGAGGAGCACCATATGGTATGTTTTTACTGTAGGTGGAAGAACAGTAAGCTGGATTTCAAAACTACAAAAGGTTGTTTCACTTTCAACAATGAAAGAACAGTATGTTGCTGCTACAGAGGCTTGTAAAGAGATGATTTTGTTACATAGGTTTATGGAGGAATTGGGAAAGAAGAAGGAGAATAACAGTTTGCATTGTGACAATGAGAGTGCCATTCATATTTCAAAGAACTCAATTGATCCAGGTGGATATTAGTGGCCAACCACCTTTTCCAACTGGCTGAAAACAGTTTTCTGACAATTTTGGTAATTTACTATTTTTAGCAGTTTTTAACTTTGGGGCCATTTTCAGGCCCTAAACGATGTTTTTGGGAAAATGGGGAGAAATATGGAAGTTCCTCGACGATACCTTTCCAATGGGCTATCATGCATCTAAAATGGAGATCGTATGCAAAAGTTACGACCCCAGGAAGTTGTTATACTAACTTACCCAAACGGGGCCCACATGACTTTTGACGCTTTATCTCCTAGGGTTAGGTTTTTGGATGTCTAGTGTTTTTGGAATTCCTGTTTATTGTAAAATTCCTTCAGAGCCTCATTGTAATCATACTCTTGCGAATGAGCATATCCATCACATCTCTTCTCAGAGATAAGCTGTCGCCGTTCTAGCGAGTCTTTCACTCAGTAATTTTATAGTCTCTGTACATTTCTTTCATAAATAGAAATCGTGTTTTACTGTATCTTTGTGTTTATGGTTGCATCTCTGGTACATTGCTATTATATTATTGGATATCCGTGATATATATGTGCATTTATTTATTATATCTCCACTCTCATTTAGTGCCGAAAATAATCCAGATCAGTGGTATCAGAGCGGGCTGCTCTTGATCATTTTTTTTCAGTGCATGTCCCTGACGAGGTTCGAGTATATAAAGTTGGGTCTTGAGATTGTCTCTATTGAAGACAATCTCTCTTTCACTCCCAAGAAAAATGACGGAGCAGACAATTCTATCAATCTGTTTCTTGAGCAAGCTCTCACACGACAGAGGGACGAAATGATGGAGAATTTTTCCCACATTCTTCAATGCCTGCCGATAGCAACATGTGAATATTCATCAAAAAACCACTTTGTAATCACTTCTCCTTTCAAGGTACAGGTTAATTTTGATATTCCCATATTTTAAGGTCAGATAAATGCAGATGCCCTAGACAAATGGTTAAATCTGCTAGACGATTATTTCTCTGTTCACCATTTTTCCGGCAGGGAAAAGATGACCTTCACACTCCTTAAAGCTCTCCCCTATGTCAAAAATTGGTGGGAAACTTACTGGGAGAAAAGTTGCACAGAGGAGTCTAGAATATATGGGGCCGAGCCCAATTGAGATTTTTTTTGTGTATGCGGTAAAGGAACAATATTACCCTGTTATGAGGACCAGTACATGAGATGGACCAGACTGCGGTAAGAGAGGGGCCAAACAGTTCCAGAGTTCACCAATACCTTCCATACCTTGTGCACCAAGCTGGGTATCAAATACTCCGAACAACATTTGGTTCTGAAATACCATAGGGCTCTACACAAATACATCCAAACTGAAATGGATTTTCTGGACATCTCTGCACTTGGTGATGCTTATTGATATGATGTTAAAATTGAGCAGAAATTTAAGCACCAAAAAATATGGGAGTTTAGGTCTACAAATCCGCGACAACCAAAGTATGACAAAGACAACCCTAATAAACAGTCTCCCGAAAACCAGTCCAAGCCACAGGAAAAGAAGGGTCACAAGAAGAAAAAGAAGGACACCGGAAAATGGTGTGATTTCCACAAAATCCCCTGGCACAACACCGATGAATGTTTCTCAAAACAGTCATTGGTGGCCGATATCAAAGATAAGGAGATGAACCCTGATTCATAATCTGATTCTGAAAATACTGGTAAAATATAGATCATTGACGCAGACCCCACTGTTATTGTAGTGACCGCAACAATTCAACCAGAAGAACCAACAGATCCAGAAGAGGGGGAACACCTTTTTAATTCATAGATGTGGGTGATGGGGATCCCACTACATTTTATCGTTGATAGAGGAAGCCAGAAGAACCTCATCTCAACAAAGGTCGTCAAACAGTTGATATTTTCGACAACACCACACCCGGAACCATACAACATCGGGTGGCTATGCCAAGGATGAGATCTTAGTGTCATCCAATAGTGCCGATTGTCATACACCATCCATCCCTTCAAGGATGAGGTATTATGTGATGTTGCCCCATTGGATTTCTGTGATGTTCTCTTGGGCCAACCATATATGTGGAGACGCCATGCTGTTTATGAGTCTCGACCCCACAGTGCCATTGTTTCTCTAGGGGGTCATCTCTACACAATAATAGAGGTAGTTCCAACTATTGTTCCACCTAAACAATGCCGCAAGGTAGTATCTCATACTGCAAAATTCAACTTTTTCACAATCTATTCAAAAGGGGAACAGAAGGACACTGCAGCCACTACATCCTTGCCCCAAGCACCTTCTATCCAACAGAAGCAGGTCGACAAGGTTGCAACAAAGTGAAAATATTCCTTCTGCACACCATCCTCTCATGTATCTCGACTTGTTGAACAACCTTAGATTTAACAGGTTTGTGACAAACTTCCACAAACTTAGCAACGCGACTTCTCCAACAAGGCAAACAGCTCACCAAGATTCAGATTCAACAAACGTTTTTTCCTCTCCCTCAGGAACTCAACACAATGGATACCATTGCTTCCTAAGTAGGGAGGATTGATCCAGGTGGATATCGGTGGCCACCCACCTTTTCTAACTGGCTCAAAACAATTTTCTGACAATTTTGGTAATTTACTATTTTTAGCAGTTTTAAACTTTCAGGGCCATTTTGAGGCCCTAAACGACGTTTTTTGGGAAAATGGGGAGAAATATGGAAGTTCTTTAGATATTGCCTCCAAAATGAATCTCCTCGAAAATACTTTTCCAACAGGTTATCATGCACCTAAAACGAAGATCGTACGCAAAAGTTACGACCCCGAGAAGTTGATGTACTAACTTACCCAAACGGGGTCCACATGACTTTTGGCGCTTCATCTCCTAGGGTTAGGTTTTTGGATGTCTAGAGTTTTTGGAATTCATGTTTATTGTAAAAAGGCCTTCAGAACCTCATTGTAATCATTTCCTTACGAATCAACGCAACCTTCACATCTCTTCTCAGAGATAAGCCACCACCATTCTAACGAGTCTTTCACTTTGTATTTTTACAATCTCTGTACATTTCTTTCATTAATAGAAATAATGTATTACTGTATCTTTGTGTTTATGGTTGCATCTCTAGTACATTGTTGTTATATTATTGGATATCTGTGATATCTCTGTGCATTTATTTATTATATCTCCACTCTCATTTCGTGCCGAAAATAATACGGATCATCAACCTTCCATTCTAAGACTAAGAATATATAGCTCACGTACCATTTCATATGATCTGTCTTTGAAGATGGACAATTGAAGTTGGAAAATATACATACTAGCTAGAATCTTACAAACATGTTAACAAAGGGAGTAACCAGGGAGAAACTGAGTTCCTTCTTAGTTTCAGTTGGCGTTCAAGCATGAAGGTGAATATGAGAAATTTTCTAGGTACAAGGTGGATCATAGTCCAACATGTACAACAACAGTGGAGTTGTTGTGATCAGTATCCAAGTGGGAGATTGTTGGTTGTGGAGCCTGACTATCTTCTTGATTCATAGGTCTTTGTTTTCAACCGTGTTTATACCCCATGAATATTGTACACCCCTCCACATGGGGATTGCACCCGCTGTGGGGTCTGGGGTCCAGTGAGGGTTCAGGAGCAAAGCCCTCGAAGGAAAAATTGCCTTGTAAATTATTGTAATTTCGTAGTCAATTTGCACTGTTCATTATAAGGTTGCAGATCTAATGGTAGAAGTTATTTTATGGTTTTTTTCCTTAGAAGACAACCCTCTTTTATGAGGGAATTGTATTGCGGCTATGTAGGTGTGTGATTATTGTATCATGAGAGAGGAGACTGTGAGAGAAAGTAGAAAAAGTTACAACGAGTGTGCTGTAGGTTGTATCCCTTCATTTTATTTGCGAGAACAAAGTGTTTGATACCACACAAAATGATTAGGTTCTAAATATAAGGATGTAATTCGTACCTTTTGTGTGTGCGGAACATCACTTAGATCAAATAAATACTCCATCTGGAGTATCCATGTGATTGGATCCTTGCCATCAAATGTCCTCATATCGATCTTAGGAAAGTGGTTGGTCTTCAACCCAAAGCTAGAGTTTCTCCAGTCTTGATTCATCTTCCTTGTGTCCTCATCATGAATTTCATGGGATACATTGTCACTTTTAGGTGGCCTAACTATTAGAATTTTTTTGAACCCTTCCATGATCCCGCCTTTTAATCCATCCATCTTAGTATCCATCATCGCTTCCAAATTAGCTTTAGTTCAATCCATCATCTTTTGTAGTTCATATTTTGTTACTGCCTTCTTTTGCAAATCATCTATGTCCTTGTGCATTTCTTCACCTTCATCAAGAGTCCAAGTAGGATTGTCTGAGGGATTATTTGGTGTAGAATTTCCCTTTCTTGGTGGCATGTTGTCCAAGTATCACTGCAAGGTATGAATTTCTAATTGGCTTAGACAAAGGTCCTCACAGAGAAGGGAGTGTCTGGTGCTATAGCTCTTTGATACATGTGTGGGGTCCAACAATAGTACTCGACTCAATATATCAGGGAACTATCTAAGGAGTCTTCACCATGACCTTATCCATACTATTCAAATACCCAGGTACTAGAGAGTGATCTCCCCAAGTGTTGTTCTCGGTTTACTATAGCAACAAGATGACCAAATGGTTTACTCGGTTGGTCTCAGGATTCTAGGGGGTATTCTGATATATTCTAGGTATGTGGGAGATCAAATTAGTATTAGTGCTATCTAATTCACAACCATTCGAAATGTGCCTTTCTATATACTCTAGGTACGTGGAAGAACCACACCGTCCTCAGGTTGTAGTGCTGACAAGTAACATAAAATCCTACGTTTAGAGACGTCGAATACATATGTACCTAAAAATCCCTAAGATTCTCCCAAATTTATGTGATAGTCCTTTTATCTCACTTTATTCCACTTTTTGAATCATCCCAATTGGATCTTCTAGTCAAAATATATGCAAATTTCCAAAAACAAAACACATCTTTTAAAACCACGATTTGGAGACTATTTTTCTAGCCGACCTTTCTTCTGCTGTAGATTTGAAATTTCGGCCCTTCTGAGTCTAAAATTTTATCTTGAGGTAACCTGATTTGTCTTCTTTCCAACCCCACAGGTTAGACCAAGATTGGATTCTCCAAGAGACATTTATGATAACTTTCCCAAGATTTGCTGATGTTTTCCCTATCAAGAGAGCTAACTTGTACAACATGTCGCGTGTCAATGTCTTCACTTCAGAAATTGAAATTTGCACCTGTAAAAATTCTGTTCGGACCCTAACCAATGGAATATGTCTCACTCAATTTGGAGGTCTATATCTTCAGATATAACAATTTCCAAATAACACCTGTTTTAGATTGGAATCTGGACCAACCAAAAACCCTAATTTCCTCAGAGAATAACTTTCAGAGTACAAGGAATCAAGGGATGGAATTTGTAAAAAAATATACTTCCCTATTTCTCCTTTGTACTGTAATAATTGAAGAACCTGAAATCTATCCAAAAAACTTGGGAGTGAAAATTCCAAGAAGACATGTTTCAGACTAGTTTAAGGACTAGTAAAAAACCCTAACTTGAATAGAATATATCTCCAAAAATATAACGACCCAAGATATGAAATTTATACCCAAGTTATCTCTATATGTCTCCTATACACCATATAAATTCCAAATCCTCAAACCTTCCAAAAAAAATTTGTAGTGAAAATTCCAAGAAGACTTTTTTTGAAAAAGCCAGTCTCGAGGATTGTCTAGCTTTGACACGAAATGTTAAGAAACAAATATCAAAATATCATAAAAACCTCAGATTAAGACTCCACGCCTTGAAAAAGAGAGAAATTTAGATAATAATCCTCTTCGATGGGGAAACCTCCTTATACATTACACGAATTCACAAATACAAGGTGATTCAAAATGAAAAGGTCTGCTTGATATATATAGGAGACTAGGAGGAACACTTACAACTAATGGACCCAAGACAACATAAATAAAATAAAAATACTAATGTAATATCCCCCAATTAATGGGTAATGTGCCACGATTTAAGGCTTAACAAATTCTCATCCTAGAGGTGACAATCTAAAAGTTTTTACATCTGCCCAATGTTTTATATGTAGCAACAAAATAAGGATCACTTGCATACAACTAGGGTCACCCAAAAGTATTGTGTCAACACGAATCAAGAATTGTGGTTAGTGCCACAACCAAAGATCAACTAGGGTAGTCTATAACTTGGTTTGGGTTTCCCTTCTTGTACTTGATGTTCAAGTGGATTTTTTGAAGGTACATAGACCACTTCTAATGGCAATAAAAACTTAGTTGATACCTCTACATTCGATGAACACTTAGACAAGACCAATCACTCTATTTATATTGAAGATACCAAGGTTATAGCCAATATCAAACACTACTCAATTTTTTTTTAAAATAAGCTACTGAGCTTGGAAAACATCCTAACAACATAAATTTCAATGGTTTTTGGGAATCAACGAAATTTAGATTACAACATTACACAATGTAGGTGAGTCTCATTAGAAGTTTTCACATGCATAGGGGTGTGTGGTTCCAGATGGATCCTATGGTTTTCAGTGTATTTAGTTGGATAGGGCTGACGTCGTTTCCTTAGCTGACATCATGGTGACACTCTCCTAGTGCCCTGCTCCCACTACAGATCATTATGGGCTCCGAGGAGGGGGAACTTTTGGATTATACAGAGAACCCCACTGCAAGACAAGACATATGGGGGGTTTATTTCAATTCCACTCCCTCGACCTCCCCACCCTATCTAGTTCCATGTTCTCTTGATGTCACCCTTCCATCCTCCTACTTTTCACATACCTCCTCTCGCTCTTGCCCCTCCCTTCTCCCGTGTTATATTTCATTTCGCACCATGACCTCCATCCCCTCCACATACAATGATAAACTAATATCTGTCCCCTCCCTACCTCCTTCCGATGCACAAGATGATCTGCTTCCATTGGCCTTGCCAAAGCATGATTTCCCGACTAAAACCTGTCCTCTCCTGTATGAAATCATTGCAGCCAAAGCATGTTTTCGACATCGTCGGTCTATGGATTTATCTTCTCAGAATCCTTCCCATCCATATGGATTCATTGAGAATATGTTCATGGAAATCATTCTGTGTAGGGACCTTCCTAGAACATCGACAACTTTGGTCTGCAAAACTGGAGTCTTTGACATGGCAGACCAAAAGAAACCAAAGGGGTGCCTTAAGAAGAAGGTGATGGAAAACAACTTAGTTATGTATGAAAACATTTAGCTAAACAAAATCACAGCTATGCAGGATGAAACCCTAGTGGGCAGATTCGTTAGTAAGAAACTCTTAGCTTCCACTATGCGACAATGGATTGCACACAAATTTTTCCTATTGCTTGGTCCCCAAAAAGATTGGTTTTGTCGAAAGGATGGTTAGCTTGGACCTTCCACACGTATCTCTATGCACACAATATACTAGCAGGATCTTGGACATTTGGTCCACAATATTTGTTTATAAAAAGGTTGTCTATAGACTTTGATGCCTCTAAGGATAAAGTGGAATTTTCCCCTGTCAGGGTGAGATTGCCTGGCTTCCTATTAATATTTTGGTTGAAAATAGTTTTCAAGGAAATGGGTAACACAGTCAGACTCTTCTATGAAGAATATTTTGCATATACCACTTCTGGATATATGGGCATGACACAAATCTTACCAGGTATAAATCTATTTGAAGGACTTGTAGATGACATTGCGATCTCATACGTAAACATGACTTTTACCTAGTCACTAGACTATGAGGGAATCCCCTTCAAATGTGGCAGGTTCCAACTCTATGGACACATAGATGAGTATTGTTATAAGGGGGCCCGTAGATCTCACTGGTCTAAGAAGAATCCAAGTAAGATATTTCATCAAAAGAAAAAAACAATTCAGGAACAACATCAGGTCTCTCCCTAGATAGAAAAAAAAATAGAGGCTCCACACCAACATCTTTCTCCTGCAATAGAGGAGACCCCTCCTCCTGCATTTGGGACTGCAATGGCCTCTCCAGGTATGATCTCCATCCTCATCTTAAACCTTCTTCCTTTTTCTATTTCTTCTTCTGGTACTAGGGTGCCCCCCTCCCTTCCCAAGATTCAAGAGACTCCTTTTCTTCCTAGTCTCTCTAGTCTCTTGGGTGCCTACTCCTCCTCTTTAATCCCTTTATACCATGTTTCCCCCCTATCTCATCCTTCTCTCCAGCCTCTTTTTTTCTTCCCTCCTCCCTCCCCTATCCCTACCCCTTGTTCACACTCTCCAAAGAAAAAATACAGCTTTCGTTCCTACACTCAATTCTCTGTCCACTTAGGAATTCTAGGGGGCATCAGTCTCGCTCCCCCTCTATTAAAATAAAAATGATCGAGGAGAAGGAAATCCTATATTTCCCAAGAAAAATACCTTTCGAACTCTAAGATCATATATGGGAATAAAAAATATCTCCTTGGGGATCTTAGAGAAAATTCCCTCGACAAGAGTTCCAGATGATTTTTCTCTCCAATAACTTTTTTGGGATGGATAACCCTACCAAAAGGTTATCCTTGAAGAGACTTGTAGATATACACTCCCCTTATATTATGCTTCTTTAAGAAACCATGACATTTGGACAAAAAGCGGAGGCCTCCCTCTCCACCCACTTCCCAGGATGGGATTTTCTTTCCCTCAACACCCAAGGAAGATCAGGAGGAATCATCACAGGTTGGAGGATCTCTTCCCTAAAGTTCCTAAATTATTGGGACTCTCACTTTTCCCTTTTTACCTTTTTTTCTTCCTCCGAGCTCAATTTGGAATTTCTCTACATCAATGTATATGGGCCCTACTCAAACATAAAACAATTATGGAAACACTTCTTTAATCTAGAACTTCATTAACATATTATCATCGGAGGGGATTCAAATTTAACCTTGGGAGACTACGAAATTTGGGGATGCTCAACTTAGAGATGCAACTTAGAGATACCTTGTCTCGGATTTATTCATCTCAAAATTCAATGAACTAGGGATTGCTGACATACAACCTCTCAAATACTGCCCCACTTAGAGACACATGAGATCATGGAATGATAGGGTAGCGAAGAGACTTGACAAATTCCTCCTACATGAACCCCTTCTTAAGAGGAATTAGAGATTCAAATAATGGTTGGGTTCAGGTGGTCTTTCATATCATATCTCCATTGTGCTCGAAATCTATGGACCTGGGAAAAAACCTCCTAGTCCCTTTAAATTCAACCCTCTCTGGTTGGAATCAAAATCCTACTTGGACACCATCAAGGAATGCTGGATTCCATATGATCCAAAAACCCCTAAATCTCCTGACATTCAATTCATGGAAAACTTGAAGAAATCCAACATAGCCTCCCATATGAGCTAGAGAAGAAAATGTTGGAGTGGCATGAAAAGGAAACCCATGAATCCATTACATTGGAATCAAAATAATAATACAAGGAGATATAATCACAATTAAGGAAAATCCTACAGAACATTAAGCAAGAATGGGGGATCATAAGTCCGACCCTTTGTCTCAAAGGTGGTGATGAAAACACCAAATATTTCCACCACTTTGCAAATTAAAAGAAGAAACACAATACTATTTGGGAAATTACTAGAAGCGATGGAACACATGAGAAATCCTTCACTGATCTTGCAAAGGATGATATTTCTCACTTCAAAGAACTTTATAAAGTAGACCACCAAGTGAACATGGAAACCATCTTAAAAGTGGCAAGCATCTTCCGAAGTTTCATCTCTCCCAAAGACAATCAAAATTTAACAGTAGAAGTAACAATGGAAGAATTGGAAAAAACCATACACAACTTTCAAAAGGATAAAATCCCGGGACCAGACGATTTCCTGATAGAATTTTACAAGGGTTGCTTTGAAATATTAGGGGAGGAGATTCTCAAAATGATTGATTACTCTCAAATATTTAGGCATATCAATGCCCCTTTAAAATCTACCTTCATTTACCTCATCCCAAAGATATATGATCCTACAAATTTCAATCAATTCAGACCATTCTCACTATGTAACAGTGTCTACAAGATCATAGAAAAAATCATGTCTGTGAGAATTAAGGACATCCTTAGCGAAAAACATCTCCAATGAACAATTTGGATTTCTAGGAGACAAAAAAATTAATCAAGCCATTGGAGAAACATAGGAAGGGATACACTCAATTTACATTTAAAAACAACAAGCCATCACATACAAGGTGGATCTCTCAAAGGATGTCGACAAAGTAAGATGTATTTAAATCAAACTTCTATTAATTCACCTGGGATTATGCCATTATATTGTCACTTGGATAATGAGTTTCATATCCCTACCTCTTTTATAGTCTTCATCATTAATGGATCTGCATCAAAGTTGTTTCGAGTAGAGAGGGGACTTCGACAAGGTTTCCCCCTCTCCCCTTTCCTTTTCCTATTTGCTTTGGGGAAAACCCCCCTATACTGGGTACAAGGTAAAGGCATAGTGATAAATCCCTTAAAATAATATTCTACCCTTAAGCTACCCCAAAACCAACTAAAATAAGTGATAAGAAATAAAGGAAAGATCATTAATGAGTGCACCTTTATTACTTGCGGTTGGTGTTGGCCTATTTCACTTGTTGCCACCTCCTAGATTACTGGTCTCCTCCCAAAGATAACCTACAAAAGGTTAGAAATACAATGAAAAAAAATATGCAATCTCTACTGATCACTTTAAAAGTTTAGACATAGATATAAATGCACAAATCAACAAAAGCATGTAAACATAGGGTTTTGGGACAAGAATGAACTCTTTTATTCAATTTCAAGACAAAAAGGATTACAATTTTTTTTGGCAACCGCTCCACAAACCAAGTCCGGGCTCCTCTGTCGTGGATCCAAGTGCATAAATCCAACAATATCTTCTTGCAACCAACATATCACCTAGGGAAGGAGGAAGGGTTGCATAAGGAGAAATGATGGAGGGGAAGCCTGAGGCCAAAACTAAGAATAAGATGAAAATCCTAGGCTAAGAAGGGGAAGGGATTTTGGAAGAGTTTTCTTATTCTCTTGCTTGTGTTCATAAATGACTCCCCAAGAACTCTTTTTATATGAGACAAATATGGTTATTTAGTTTGGGGATGGGCTACAAGGGTTAAGATTGTTAGGAAACCCTCTATAGCTCGTAAACTCCACCGAATTCTGTGCAATTTTATATTTTTTTGCAACTTTTGGAGGTAAAAACAGGCTAATTAACATGCAACCCACATATGTATGTGGGATAACTAGCATGAAACACATGTTTGTACACAGGCTATTAGTGCACCAGAGCATGTACACTATCCAAAAAATGGTTTTTTAAAAGGAAGCCTCAATAGTATTTTGGCAAAGTATGTAAATGGAAGGGCCAATGTATTGTATGCATAGATAAGACATTTTGGACTATTAAATATGACCCCTAATGTGTGAGGTAAGAAGAGCAACTAATGGCCGAAATACATTACAATATCTTTACACAGTGGGAAGGCATGAAATTGAGTGAGCCGAGACGAGTGTTCGTGAGCATGCCATCTACAAAATAACGATAATCTCTCCGAGGAGGGCATACCCATGGTTGAGATGAAATAAGCATGGATGCCAATCAAGTACACTACAAATCCATGTCATATTTGACTACTAGAAAAAATATAAATGTCCATATAAGTGAAACCGTAAACAATACACAATGGATCTACATCTCAAGATCATCTGAAGATATACAAGTACAATATGATATGCATATTCAAGAAGAATCGATGCCTGTGGATGCAAATGGGGACTTCATTACTTGAGCAACAACTTCAAGATATTCAAAATATCAGGTAGGAGTACAATGGGAGTTTAATAATGACTACCCTGAGGTCTTCGACATGTTGTCGGGGAAAGACTAGAGTATCTCGATCATCAGGCGCAAAACTTCATTGATTTTGAAATCGAACTTGACTGGACTCTCGGGATGGATGAATCATACAAGGAAAGAGATAAACTGCAGAATGGATGACTCAGGTTGGACAAAACTTACCTTGGACAAAATCATGACAAAATGATGAGACTCAGGCAACGTAGTATTGACATAAGTCTGTGATACAGGAGGTACCAAAAACTCTCCATATGTTTGGAATAGTAACCAAACAGAGGATAACACAACTCTGTGTAATGAGAAAAAATTCCTAAGGTCATACTAGATCCCAATTCTTGGCGAACAAACGAAAGGATGTGCTTTGGCGACTATCTTGCTGCCAGAAATAAAATAATGTATATCTCATCCCCTCTTTTTGGAATATTTGATTTTTTTGTCTTTTTCAAAATTTTAATGAGCTTGAAAAAGAATAAAAGAATGCTATGTTACAAAGGAGGAATGAGTGTTGCGGGAAATAAAAATAGTTCCAAGCGCATGGAACATGCTAGTGTTCAGTGCAAGGAGATATGTGCTAGATAAGGACACTCGAGAAAATTCCTCCATGGGTCAAGGTGTCATATCGTGAGGGAAAAAGTGCTACGAGGCTTTCATTTAAGGAATGCTTTGAAGGTTCAATTAATAGTAACATGAAGTTGGCATTAGGCCAACGCCACAAGGATGAGACATGCGATGCGATTAAGTATGACACAACATGAATCCTTCCATGTGACTTTTTAGAATCCCAGAGAAGGTAATCTCAATGGTTTTTCACATTTAGAGAGTCTGAAAACACTAAAAGAAGACTCCAAAGTGTTCCTTTTTTATATTAGTCTAGTCGGTTCAAAAAATGGTTAAACTTATACCGAAAGGATGTCTCTTCAAAACCATTTTAACGAGTGTGACTGAGACAATATCACTCGGCTACATTTTCAATTTTAAGGAGTATGAAAAGAGCTTAACTATGGACTCACAACTTTTTTCTAAGTTTAGTCTCCTTAGCCCAAAAAAATACAAAATATAACTTAGGAGAACTCTCTTGAGGTGTACCTTTTTCCTAGATAATCTATTGGCCAGAAAAAGGGTTAAAATTATGCCAAATAGATATTCCTTCTAGACCAATTAATGAGTGTGAAAGGAACAAGGTCACTCGACGATGTTTTCATATTTAGGGAGTCTGAAAATAAATTAACTATGGACTCCAAGGGGGTTCCTTTTTCGTAGATAATCTTCAAGGCCCAAAAAAGAGATAAACTAGAACCAGGGAGAATGGCCCTTTTTCGAAAATTTAGTCCCTCAAGCTCGAAAAAGGGTTAAAATTACGCTTGAGAAGACTCTCCTAGCAAACCAAAGCTCACAGGGCATACATTTATTCGTAAATTAACCATCTGGACTGAAAAAGGGGTAAACTACCACCAGACATATGTGCCTTCAATTTTTAGTTTGATGAGCATGAAGGGAAACAAGATCGCTTGACAATATTTTGAATTTTAGAGACTCTGAAAAGGGATTAAAGAAGACTCCATGGGGGATTATTTTATTAAGTAATCTAAACGAGACCAAAAAACAAGATCGCAGGAAAATAAAATAAAACAAATGCGGAAATAAAATTCATAAGATACACAATACAATAGAGACACATATATACATGGTTCACCCAATGTGGGCTACGTCCACCAAAGAAATTTCTAGGTCCTTCCTTTTTATTATCCAACAAAATGAAGGGATACAACCTACAACACACCCGTTGTAACTTCCTCTTTTTTTTCTCACAATCTTCTCTCTCATAATACAATATTCACAATGATGCATTGCCGCAATAAATTTCCCTCATAAAATAGGGTTGCCTTGTACGGAAAAAACCCTAACATAACTTTTACCGTCATATCTGTGACCTTGTAATGAATGATTCATATTTACTATTAAATTACAATATACATTTATAATGCAATTTTTCCTTCGGGGGTTTTTCCCTTGAACCCCCCCCACGTGGAGGGGTGTACAATATTCCGGGGTGTACAATATTCATGGGGTATAAAAACAATTGAAAACAAAGACCTATGAATCAGGAAGATAATCAAGCTCCACAACCATTAATATGTTGCTTTCAAAGTTTAAGCGAGATTTAAAGACAACAAACCATGCTCTTAGGGAGTCCCTCGGGCATAGGCCAAAAAAATATGAAGAAGAATGAGGCTTCAACATGAACTCAGGGTGGGACTAAACAAGACTCTTGTGCCTATGAAGTACTTTAACATGGGCGCCAAAAGGAAAACAAGGCTCTAACTAGAATTCCCATGGAAGGAAGGCTCTAGCACATAAATTACGACACACTTATTAGCAAGGAAGGTTAGTATCACAATTCAGTGGGGTCGATCCTAAGGCCAAATGAACTAGTAAACAAATAATGAAAAAATGAAAGTAGGGAAAAAAATAACTTGTATGCCAGTTGTGAGGTCAATACCTGTCAGAATGGATCGATACGATGAAAAAATGTCAAAGAAAAATGTCTTGAAGATCCTACATATTAGGAAAATAACACTCATCAAGAAGTTAATAAATCCAATATAGATAGAAACTTCATAAAATAAGAGGTGCTACTGAATAAAAAACTTGAAAACAACAAACATGGAATGTACAATATGGTACAAGGTACCACACAACCTTACGACTCATGCATGGTACTGGTTCAAGTAGAGCTCGCTGCTAGGCTCTGACCAAGAGTCTCTTTGATAGTCAACCTGGAAAGTATCCCAAAAGGGAAGAAAAACCATGGTGTAAGTCTTCCCATAGTATAGAAACTGTAGTAATGGCTTCAAGGATATCCTCATTCGAAGGAAATTCAAAATTTGAGAAATCACATGAATGAGGAGGGTTGACAATCCCAAAGGGAGAAGAAAAATGACCATATTCCATATGATGATGGAGGTTCTAGCCAGGATTTGCAGAGTCTATCAACAAAGAATCACAAGAACGAGGGCTTGAGGATAAAAAAAAATGAGATCTAACTCAATAGGAGACTCAAGAACACTTGGACCAAGAGGGGGAAGTAAGGGCTCCCATACCCCCATTGGATAAAAAAATTGATCAATTGTTGAGACCATGTCTCTAGAAGGAAAACATGATTGCACAAGTTCCTTCTTAGAAGCAATTCAACATTGAGGATAATACACCAGATAATTTATCCATGGAGGGGTAGAGTCTCCATGAACATTAGGAACATATAAATGGGCAGCCTAAACTAATGCTGAATTAGGATGGTGATTATCAGATGCTAGCTAGTCAATAGTGACAATGCTTCGATTGTGAGGGAAATGCATCACCTAGAAGAGAGTAGACACCACAACGTTCATAACATATACATAATTATTCCCTAGAAGCATATTGAAATCTAATGGACCTTGCAACACTATAACATCGACAAGGACAATCTTCCCACCTAACGAAATAGGAAACTAAGGAAGAATCCAAAAATACTCACTAGGACGTCTGCCAAAAGCCAACAACTCATGTGAGGTAGACACAAGCTCGGGAGAACCCAAAGATTTCCAACTCGAGGAGGATAAAATACTTGCGGAGGCTCCTTTGTCTACAATACATTGGTAAATGTTTTTTGAATTAACTTCATCCCTCATTTGAAAGGCCGTAGAAGAAGGAAGACGAGGCTCAACAAGGTCATTCCAATCAAAGGAAACCATTCTAGGACTTGGAGGGGGTGTTCTCAAAGTGAGCAGAATGCCCCCTTGTTGGTAGTTGGTAGACACATCACTCCCCATTAGAAGAATGGGATCAACCAAATATTGCGTCAGGGTGACCACTTTGGTAGACTCGATACTCTCCAAGAGAAGAGTGGGATCAATCAAAGATTGCATTGGCGTGATGACTTTGGTTGACTTGACACTCTCCAAGAGAAGAGTGGGATAAACCAAAGATTGCACCAACACGACCACTTTCTCAACCACTATCTGAATAGGCTATGAGACAACATGGTTTGAAGGCACATCACCTCCCAAACTAAAAGTGGTATTAGCCAAATATTAAATAGACATGACCACTTCATCAACCAAAGGATGAATAGATTACGGGGAAACTGAAGAAGAATTAGAATCAGAAGAGCTTGCAGACATGGACCACAATCTCCGTGCCTTTGGAATTCCAAGGCATAAATGAGTAAGGTGATCCCCCTTGCAAATCTTACAAGGGAACTTAGGATTACATCCTATCCATCTAGGTTTCTCAACATAATCAATGCCCCCAACATAACTAGTAGTGACTGGTTTCTTGTCCTCAACATGACTTGCAAAGGTTGTTGAAAAATCTCCAACATGAATAACAAAGGTTGGTGATTGGTTGATAACATAACTCGCAGAGGCTACAAACCTATAGAAAAAGTGAATAACAGTGGCTAAA
>JZKD02S2066783.1:372267-389867 GCA_000966675.3 Picea glauca | reverse complement strand
GATTTGGAAATTGACTCTGGAGCCAAAAGACCCCCTTTGCCAAAGATAGTGATTCCGGGAGCTACAGTGGACGAAATGAACTTCTTCTTGGACCAAGTAAGTACAAACTCCCTTACCTAGCTATTCAATACTTCAATTTAATTATTTAGATGTTTTTTTGGGTGGGCGTCGACCTTAAAAAGGTCGGCCATAGGTACACGCAGCCTGTCCAGATACAGGCCATGTGTACACGCGGGTAGAGTAAAGTCTGCCCGCGTGTACACATGACTGTCACCTATACAACCCGCGTGTACCTCCCTTGTATGACGAAAAATAAAACTAAAAGGAAGTACTGACCCTCCTTTACCTTGTTGTGTTGGCAGGATGTATGTCCAGTGGAGGGAAAGGGAGCATGAGGCAATCAGTGAGTTGGTTGTTGCAGATACGAATGTTGTGGCCGTGTTAATGCAATGCGGTTTACTCAAATTCTTTCTATGTCCATTTATTCACGCGTAACCAAGGCTACTAAATGCCTTGATTGATTACTGGCACCTTGATGCAGAGGCATTTATGCTAGAGGGGAAATAATTGGTGCCCACCACCGAGGATATTTACTTTCTGACTGGCCTCTCAAGGAGAGGGGAACCAGTCAACTTCCAGACTTTTCCTATGGGGCCGAGAAAGATCTCGGAGTTGATAGCTGAGCACTGTGAGGATGGGACCGAACGTGCGGGCTCCCAGGTACCCATTAGCAAGTTTACCAACTTAGCGCTACAGACTATCTTATTACTGATTGGGCGGATTACCGGCTCAACAGCCATGCATCAGGCTTCGTGCGCACAGATGAACTCTGCCATCCCGTGCATGAATGCATGTATTTTTGATTGGAGTACCACACTGCTTGAGTGCATGAAGAGGCAATTGACAGATTTCCGACAATGGACAGAGAGGAACTTCGGGTTCTTAACCATCTTGTGTTCGTTCTTTTTTGAGAGAGTTCCGAGTTTCAGTCCTCGGGTTGTAGTACGAGGACATCTGGCCTCTTTCCCTGCAGTGTGTAGATGGGTAGTGTTACTACCGCGACAGGGTGGTGGAAGGACCGTTGATTCCTTCGACGATGATTTCTTTGCTTGGCTGTCACAACAGATGCCTGTTATTGAGGACTACCCGTATGCAGGGATAGATTTGTCTAGAGATCCTGAGATACCCGTGCCTCCTGGTGAGGAGCGAGGGGAGATGGGTATGTCTCCACCTTTGTAGTTTTTTTTTGTTTTCATATATAATTTTTATGTCTTTTTGTTATATATATCATTTTTTGTATGCCAGAGTATTTGACGGGTAAACGTTTGTTGCATGTAGATGTGGGACCCGTGCGACCTGCCAATTATGCACATAACATGCGTCGCCCATGGCTAGAAGCCTCAACTGCCACCACTGGGGTAGCAGCAGTAGCAGGGAACCTCCCAGTAGGAGAGGCCAAGAGAGTCCTTAAGCGAATTGAGCGGAACTTCACTGCGCTCACTCGCACAGTCCCGATGGAAGAGATAGAGGACCTGCCGCCATCCATGCAGCCTCATGTTGTGGGGGCACCTCGGACATCGGTCCGATTGTTTAGGTGTTTAGCCCGTGTTGTAGATGATTATAATAGGGCCCATAGGCCCTGAATAGACTTAGAATCTTTATGTTCCACGCACACCTACTTGTATATAGTTTTTGAGGGCATAAGCCCGATGACTCGTTATTGTTCCCATTTTTGAGGTGCTTGCGTCCATCTATGTACTCTGAGTATTTTATGATGTTTATATATGGTTTTTATCTTTTTTGTGTCTTATGGATTATGTGTGAAAAAATGTATTTACATGTTTATGTCCATGTTCTTTTTATATGTGGGAAAGATGCCAATCTAAAATTTGATTAGCTAGAGTATTTGTAATTTGGTTTAATCTCCTAGGAATGTGAAAATATGTAATATAATCAAAGTTTCGTTTTAAGAGACGTACTCTAAGGAATCGTCAGTGTAAAGTTGGATCATGAACCCGGTATACTCTGTTTAGCTGTGACACAACCAGTTGAGCGTCGAGATAGACCCAGAGATGAGAGATACCTAATGACAAGGCATCACGAAGCAAATCAATAACTGCACTATACTCGACGACATTATTTGTGGTGTCACCTAAGCATATACCTCCAGAAGATAACAACTGACCTTGTGGTGTAAATATTACCCAAGCTGCGGAGGCAAGCCTCCGCGTGTGTTGACTAGCACCGTCTGCATACCCAACGAACACCTCAGACTCACTTGACATCTGCCATATTGACGAAAGATAACATCAATGACACGTCCATAACACTTTAAAAGGAACTTAAAAAGTAATAGTACAAAGAGTATACATATGTTACAAAAGTTACCCACAATGACCTGTCTATGAGTAATACTTCTTGAGGTAGAGCCCATTTCTAGGCTCCGTCAAAGCATTCCCTTCAAAATCAACCAAACGATAAGTGCCCTTTTTTAATACCTCTTTTATAATGAAGGGTCTGAAACACATGGGTTTAAACTTTCCTGCCCCCAGGGGGTCCTTGTCTTGTTCATAGATCAGGACAAGGTCGCCTTCAGAAAAAATCCAAGGATGAACGGACCTATCATATTGACACTTGACCTTATGTTTATGAGCCTCATTGGCCAGGGCCGCATCGTGACACTTCTCATTAAGCTACTCAAGGTGTGCTAACCTTTCTTCAAGTGGAGAAGTGTCTGGAAATAACCGTACTTCCAATTTCAGAGATGGGATTTGACATTCGATGGGAAAGACTGCCTCCAGCCCGTAAATGAGTTGGAAAGGTGAGAAACTGGTTGCAGTCTTAACAGATGTTCGGTAAGCCCATAATTCCGAGTATAACAGCAAATTCCAATTTGACTTGGCTGAGTTGATAGTTCGCTGTAGAATAGTCTTAAGAGTTTTTTTTTACAGCTTCCACCTCCCCATTGGCTTGGGGGTAGTAAGGTGATGAATGTTCCTGCTGTAACCCAAGATTTGATGTTAATTCGGTCATCATTTGGTTCTGAAAGTGACTGCCATGGTCAGTGACAATCTCTCTCAGGACGTCGAACCTTGCTATGATCTGGTTGAATAAGAAGAGAGCTGCAGTCTCTCCATCATCTTTAAACGTTGGCATAGCCTCGACCCACTTAGTGAAGTAGTCGACAACTACGATGATATAGCGGTGCCCCCTTGCTGATGGGGGGTTGCATGTAGTGTAATAAATCCCCCACTTAGTGAAGGGACCAATTGTGATGACAGGAAACATAGGAGTGGGATGTGCCCTCATCTTTCGAGAGAAGACTTGGCACGGATGACACTTCTTGACCGATTCGATACAATCTTTGATAAGTGTCGGCCAGAAGTAACCTGCTCGTAGAATCTTTTGGGTTGTTGCCAACCCAGATAAATGACTACCACAAGCTCCAATATGACAATCGTTGAGCACTATGACGACCTCCTCATGAGTGATACATCGATGCAAGATGCAGTCTACACCTCTCCGATACAACGTATCATCGAGTATGAGATAATTCTTAACCTGATGGCGTATCCGCCGACGCTCGTCGCGAGAAGCAGAGGTGGGGCACTTCAAAGTTTGGAGATAGATAAGTATATCTCCGTACCAGGGGTTTGAAGATTCAATCAAAAACATATCCCCCCGGATAGGTGATTCCTCAGGCACAACATCACCTGACTCAACCGGAAGTTCCAAAATAAGCTCTGCGAAGACCAATGACTTCTTGGACTTTGCTGAAACGAAGTCTAAGTCAAATTCTTGGAGGATGACCATCCATCTACTGATTTTTCCACCTATAACTCGTCGTGTCAACATGTATTCGAATGGATTCACGACAACAATGACGATGGTCTTGCGGAACAGAACATAGTGACATAACTTTTGAATAGCATGAAATGATGCCAACGCAATCTTTTTAATATGAGAATAATTGAGTTCCGGTCCTACGAGGCCTCAACTCAGGTAATAGATCACGTATTCTAAAAAAGAATCGTCTTCTTGGACTAAAACTATGCCTATAGTTGACTCTGCGATAGATAGATATAATAAGAAATCTTTGTTATAATTAGGTGGCCGTAGCAGAGTTGTGGTTGTGAGGGTGTGTTTTAATGCATCGAAAGAGCGTTGAACAGCTTCGTCCCAGAAAAAAGGAACGTATTTCTTTATAAAATGCATAAAGATCTTGGTGATTTTGGCATAGTTGGCGATGAAGCATTGTAAGAAGTTCACCTTGCCTTGTAGACTCTGAAGTTGTAAGATTGTGCATGGGGGGGGCAACTGGATTATTGCTTCCACCTTAAGAGGATCGACCATGATCCCTGTGGTTGATACGATGAAACCTAACAAACGTCCTGACGTTACGCAGAAGCTGCACTTGTTTGGATTCAAGCGAATCCTGAAGTTGCGACAATGTTCAAAGATTAGTCTAAGGTGCATGGGATGATCCGTTCACTTGCGAGAGCGTGATGCTAAATCATCTAAATAGGCCTTGAATATATGCTTGAGGTCATGAAAAGAAAAAGACATGCCCCCCTGGAAAGTGGCTCCAACATTTTTAAGGCCAAAAGGCATCTTATGATATGCGAATGTACCCCACAGACAAATGAATGCCATTTTGTGTTGGTATTTAGGTTTGATTTGGATTTGATTATATCCTGAAAAACCGTCCATGAATGAAAAGGCTTCACAACCAGCACATTCATCAATGATCTAGTCAATGAATGGTGTTGGAAAATTATCTTTGGAACATGCCTTGTTCAAATCATGGAAATCGGTACATACACGAATCGTTCCTTGTTTTTTATTGACCAGCACGGGGTTTGACACCCATTGAGTCAAATGAATAGGGTAAATGAAACTTGCCTTGAGAAATTTCTCAACCTCAATATTGATGGCTGCCGCTTTCTTAGGATTGACTGGATGAATTTTTTGTCGAACAGGTTTGGCATCAGGATACGTTGTGATTTCATGTTCAACTATTTTTGGATCTGTACTTGGCATTTCCTCATAAGACCAGGAAAAAATGTCGCAGAATTCTTTGAAAATATCCGTGTAAATTTGAATCTCTTTGAGGGAAAAATCCTCTCTAACGAAGACATTCTCCATGACTCCAGGGTTTCAAGAGATGTTAATGGGTATAGTTTCAGCGATAGTTGCCATATTCCCCTCAGCATAAATTTCCTGCGTAGCTCAGAGATTAATAGGACATGGCAGATCTACCATCATGGTAACAGTGAATTCTCCTGCCTCGATTCGGCTTAACTCTGGGAGGAAATATGATCTGTGATGAAGATATTCCCAAGGTTTGTCCAGACTAGTCATTTCTTCGATTACTGCTTCGTCAGAAGGCAAGACTAAGTCTAATGAATCGATGTTAGCGAGAGAACCCTGAGCCCAAATAGGCTCTAGAAGTGGATCCAACTCTTGTGCCGGAGTCAGATCAGGGTTAGCTGAGGCTTGCTGGACTAAAGAGTACACTACCTCAACGATCGACAGGGGCATGGACATGCTGGGGTGCTCTGTCTCATCCATCATGGATGATGGGGAAGGAAGAATCCAAGGATCCCCAAAGTAAGTCGTGCGGAATGAGGAAACTTGAAAAATCTCAACCTTATGGTGATTAGATATAAATTTGACATTGTCGTGAGGAGATGGGTAATTGAAGGTACCCATCAAGGATGGGCACAAACCAACTCCTACGTTAACGACACCTGGTTGAGGATTATCTATCATTGGGACCGTGGATGCCCCCAAAGCTGGGTCAAGTCTGGAGAAGGACAATTGATCGATGGTCACTATCCGGCCTTCGTGTGGAAACAACAAAACTCAGAAGACTGTAGCAACCATAGCTTGCATAGCATAAGTCCAACTCCATCCTAACAAGAGGTTATATCGACTACCTCTACTTTGACACACACGGTCTTCCCTCCTAACTGCACAGGGAAAGAAGGAACGATGCCATGTGGTCGGAAAGAATGATCATCGAACGCAGTGAGGAGAGTAGGTGATGGAGACAAAGCGGGCTGGCCAATGGCCTTCCAACATGCTAACAACATAACGCATGTCGAGGTTCCCTCGTCGACTACCGTGCAAAATATATTCGGTGTAAAAGTTTTCGTGGGATGAGACACTACTATCTAAAATGTTATGTGATATGGCAGACGAGGTTTTAAGTCGGTTGTATCTAACATGATGGTACCCGGGTTACAAGTCTTCGTAGAGACCAAAGCAGTTAACAAGTCTTTCATCTGAGCAGGGCAGCTTTGGAGGACCTCCAAAGTAGACATCGCACAAGGGGTTTGTGATAAATCCTCCACCACAGAGTAATTCTGGGCGGCCCTTGCATTTGGGTTGTGAGAAGCTTTTTTAAATGCACCCTTTGGAATGCATGTCATAGTTTCTCCCAACGAATTATCAATATGTAGAGGAAGAGATGGGAGGTCAGCTTCTTTACCCTTCTCAGAAGCGCTTGGTTTACTATAGTCGTGCGCTCTAGTCATTATGAAAGCATCACCCCTAACCATATATACGTTCAGGGATGAGGGATTGTTTGGAGGAGGGCAGGATTCTTGGCTGCCCCCTTCTGTGCTTGTAGAGGCTTGAGTTAAATTTTGCCCATGTTGAAAGGGATTAGTCAACACTGCTTGCTATTGCTGTGTGACAGACTTTTGGGCCTCTATAAGTTGAGGAAAAATATGGGTTGGGTGGTATTCCACACACAAGTTGCATGGATACCTCGCCTTCCATTTTTCCGTGGTGTCCCCACCAGCATTATCAGTGGGTTTTTTTATCCCCCCTTACCCTTCTTTCATTGTTTTTTCTTGCCTTTAGGCTACTGGGTGGCCTTTGGGTTAGTCGACTGCATGGAGTGTACGTCCGACGTTTGGGTAGGGGGAGCAGCCAAAACAGTAGTTTGGCTGGCCACTGTGTGTTGTATAGATAACTGTTGCAACTTTTTTGTCAATTGCTCAGTGGGATTGGTTTGTGCTAAACCAATAATACCATCGACATGTGGTCCAGATCTCTGTCTAGCTTTATCCAGTATCGAACGTGGCGCATTGGGCAAGATGTTGTATAATAAACAAAACTGATAATAGATGAGATCAAACTGTTGAACCCTCATGATGGCATCTTCTTCGGAGAAAACTTTGGAATTTGCGATGTCTTTGGATAACTGTGGGACCAAAGACTTAAGGAACCACTCAAGCAGGAATGCTGGTGGGACGGGTACTTTTATTAGACTCTTCCGACATCTCCATTCTCGGATATGATCATAGATATGGTCCACTGTTGTCTGTTTGAAATTGGCGAGCAACTCTGTGCCAACGTCATATCTCACAGGTAACTGGAAATGGTTAAGGAAGGCCATTGCCAGTTCGCCAAAAGAAGAGCATCTTGAGAGATCGATCTCGATGTACCATTTCTCGGCACTCCTGATAAGATTACGTTGAAACAATCACAACTGTACGGAGTCATTCTTCAATGAGTTAGATGAACACCAAATATGGAAGGTAGTCACGAAGTCATTCTTCAATGAGTTAGATGAACACCAAAGATGGAAGGTAGTCACGGAGTCATTCTTCAATGAGTTAGATGAACACCAAAGATGGAAGGTAGTCACATGATCACCTGGATCTTCATTAGGCTTGGCCTCGAACTTTGGAATGTCTGAAGGAAACTTCGTTGGCATAGGAGACCAACGCGGATGGTGACAAATAGGATCATTTAACAACCTTGTCAAATCTGGCAAGTGTAAAGTTTCCAGGAATGGTAGTTTGGGTTGCTTCTGATAACCTGGGAAAAAGGGTCCTGGAGTTTGACTGGCACCAGGTTGCCAGGAAAAGTTTGGCTACTGGCCTGGATTCTGGTAGAAACCATGGCCCTGACTAGCGTAAGGATTTTGCATCTATGGAGACATCATCAGCTGATTTCCCATAAAGGACATAGGGTGTTGGGCATGCATCATGTTCGAAGGACTTTGGGAAGGATTACCCCATGCTGGTCCTGATGGGAGAGGCATAATAGTCTGTCCAGGGTTCCATTGTTTGTGGAAAGAATTACCCCAGAACGACATTCCAGAGGATGGAACGGATCCTTGTCCTAAGTTCCAAGGTCCTGCTATATGTGCCCCCTGCGCAGGAATAGTACCATGTGCCAGAGTAGATTGTCCAAAAATGGGATTGTCCCCAGACGGGAAAGCAGTGGATGAGAAAGTATTGTTACCAAACGTCCTGTTCCAAACAAATGGTGTCAAACCTACCGGCATACTGTGCGCAGGTGTTCCTTGACTCCCTGCTCCAAATAAACTAGTGTGTGGAGGCTGCACGACGAATTGCTGATGCAGACCACCAAGTGAAGCGAACGAAGGAGGGATATGACCTCCTGTGTTAGGAAAAGAGTTAAAAGGGATAGGAGTGCCCCCAAGTTGACCTTGTAGGGGAGAGTTAGAGCTCCCTTCCCCTAGACCCAAAGTCTATAATGTGGAGTAAGTGAGTGCAAGACTTGTACCCGAACTAGGCATACCGTATGATAACGGAGGGCCTGTCGCACTAGGTGTGAAGGGGGTTGTGGCTGCCGCCATAGACGGGTTCGGTCCACTGTGCGAAGTAGTTTTGGCCAAGACCATGGTGGCTCAGACCGACGGAGGTAAGTTAGGAGATGATTCTCTTGTGGTAGCAACTGTGGTGGGAATGGAAGAATTCCTAGAAGAAGTAACAAGGTTTGTTTCCATATCTATGTGAGGCACTGTCTGGTGTTCGTGAAATTGGATTGGTACAGTAAATGATGCCCATATATCAGTGGTTGGGGTTTCAAACGAGACAATATTGGCGGTTGATTCCTCCAGGAGTTGTTGGGGCACAAAGGTTTGTAACCCGATCGCTTCGAAAGACACTTGTTTGTCTAGCTTCTGCCTTAATGGTGGCGGGGGTGGCTCCAGTGTAACCAGCGGCAGGCCCAGAAGCCTTCGTGATCGACGGAGCTCGGGATCCTCCACTGTGTGAGAAGATCCAAGACACACTAAGGTATTCTACATGTTCAAAAAGTAACACACACTAAAAAGAATCCCCTAAGAGATAAGACAAGCAATCACGAAACTATTTGGAAGAACAGTTACAATAACCAACACTAGAGCAACTTACCGATGCAAGTGAAAATCGAATATGGAATCACCCTCTGGGTATACTCTACAAAGTGTGGCCCGATTTCTGTCCTAGGTACCTCGGTATACCCCCGCAGTCACCCATGTATGTCCCTAAAAAGATTTGCAACTGGGTTGCCAGCACGCGAACAGTCACCAGGCGGGTACAGTCGAAAGTCGGGTAGATCACAATGAGCAGGGTATCAAGTCCAAAACCTGTCAAGGGTATCGAGAGCAAATGGTCCGGAAGAAAACCGAGGACCTCGAACGGATTCGAGACCCATGAATCCCCATGGAAAATGCAAATGACGAAATCCCAAAACAAGCCCTTGATATGTGTTCTCCACTACAATTGGTCCGGCTTTGGAGGGGTTATCTCCGCTACCTTTCCACACGTGACCTCGTGTTTATCCCCTGTGTTAGAGGGGGGTCCCGGATAACTTCCACAAAACTGGACTTAGACACTCCCTATTTCAGAATCTAATGTTTGGTTTTGAATGGCCTTGGAGAGTTTCCTCTCCAACCTAATCCAAGGCCCTAGTCCTGAACTAGTTTGTGAACCCTACAAACAAAAAGTCTAATAGATTTTAAATTAGCGTTGCTTTTATGGTTTTTTTCTTACATTAAGGGGTATGAGGGTGAGACTGATGATGTGTAAAGACAAAAGAAAAAACGAATGAAAAAAGATGGAAACAAAAGACTTTTTCTAAATGCAAAATTTCAACAACTTTTCACAAAGAAAGATTTCTTTTTCTTTTCAATTTTTCTAAGATTTTATACAACAAACATAAATGAATTTTGCTCGACTATGAGCTACTTATGCTCTAAATGCACTGCAAAAACTTATGAAATAAAATACTTCTCCCTAGCTAATGATGCAGAAACACATTCTCCAAACAAAGAAGAAAATGAAAAGAGATTTTTTTTTATTTAAGTGCAAGTAAAGCAACAAAGGGAAAATACCGACAAGCAAAAAAACAAGAAAAATAAATTATGTCTTAAAGAGCAGATCACAAAGAATCAGAGTAAAGACACACAATGGCAATAAAGAAAACAAAGACTCTTACACTTGTCTAAAAAAAAAAAAAAAAAAGAGTTTATATTTTCTGTCAACCATCAACTGAGAAAAAGCAGGCTAAGGGTAAGATGACCTAATCTACTGACTGTTCAACCCTAGACTCAAACACCTGAGAGAAATACTTCTCATCAAAGGAGGGGATGACTACCCCACCCTGAACAAAAAGTAGCCTGTAAAGCACGCTACTATCACTAAAACAACACGCGTGCAAACACGTGCTGAGCTGAAATAGGAAGTGTGTAAACGCGGGCTGACCTTGTACAGGCCGCATGTATGTCTAAATTCTAAGAAAAAAATGAAAACAGGAAGTCCAGACTAGGAAGAGGCCTCTGGTATTGATAACCAGGGTCCCTTGAAGGCTTGGATGCTCTTTCTAACAGAAAAGAAAAATAATGCAAGGAATAACAAGGCAAAAAAAGCAATATGAGATAGGACTGTGAACCAGCAAGACTCAGACAGGATTCTAGAAAACCCCCTGAGAATGTACAATTTTGACAGGGAAAAGGTGGAATGCCTCTAAAGTTCTCTGAACTCCTACACGCTATTGCTATCTCTACAACTAGCATTCACACGCGGGCTGTAAGAGGATAGGGCACGGGTACACGTGTGCAGGCCTTCTGCAGGCCACATGTACCTCTGTGTGTCCTGAAAAATACCGTCAAGAAAAAGTCAGGGAAAACTGGTATAAAGAACCAGGCTCCCTGCTAGCTCAGAACTTACAGAAAAATACAGGCAAAGAAAAACAGAAAACCTATTGTTTAAACTACCCAAAAAAATTAAATAAATCCAGAAACCCTAAAGAGTATTATCCCCAGTATGGTCGCCAATTCTGTTGTTGGGAAAAATACCCCGCGGAATAGCAAACTAGAGTTAGACTTGCATGCAGATTTTGACTGAAAAGAAATTACTTTTTTACCTACAACCCAAGACTTAAACCCCTCTTTCACAGTACATGCATGGAAAAGGACCACTAACCTTGTTACCGGCGTTCGATGTAGATCCTCCGTTGCTCTTTGATTACTTTCTTGCACTGCTCCTTCCACATATGACCTGCACTCAAGACAAACAACAACTATGCATGCATGCTACTTCTCTACTCAAGGGTTAGAAATCAAGCATAAATTAACCAAACCATAGACAATTCATGCATTGGGACGGGAAAAGTATTCTTTTTATTACTGAAAAATGAATCAACTTACAATCAAAGCTGAGACCGACCACTACTCCTTGAACCTGATCCTGGGCTCCTCTTCTTATGTCCTTCAACTACTTTGCATTAAATCTCCTTTGGCATGAGGAAAGGCTAAAGGGTTGGGACAATAGATTACGTAAATGGGTAGAGTTTCTTTGCTATATTTTTTCCTCCTCCAAATGGTACCCCTACCCCTTCTTTTATAGGCTAGAAGGAGCTAAGGTTTTGGATGAACCCTCGTCCATGCATGGTCGGGAGTTTCAGTTAACTGACCCATAACTTTTTGTTCCATCGACAACTTTCCTTTTTTCATGCTTTGTTAGGTACATGCGGGCTATAGTGAGCCATCCAGCGTGCACACGCGTGCAGTAATGGGTTAGGGCACGTGGGCCTTTACACACGAGGATTTCCAAAGAGTTGTTCAGTAGATGTTTTGGCAATGAAGGGATATAGGTTGGCCTGATGCCAGGTAAGCATGTGTGGTGCAATTTAGGGTTATAACACATATGCAATCTCTATTGATCACTTTAAAAGTTTAGACATATATGTAAATGCACATATCACCAAAATCATGTAAACATAGGGTTTTAGGACAAGAATGAACTCTTTTATTCAATTTTGAGACAAAAAGGATTACAACCTTTGTTTGCAACCCCTCCACGAACCAAGTATAAGCTCCTCTATCATGGCTCCAAGTGCATCAATCCCACATTAGCTTGTCGCAACTAACATATCACCTAGGGAAGGAGAAAGGTTTGCATAAGGAGAAAGGCTGGAGGGGAAGGATGCGGCTAAAAATCAGAATAAGATGCAAATCTTGGGCTAAGAAGGGGAAGGGATTTTGGCATATTTTTTTTATTCTCTTGCTTGTGTTCATAAATTACTCCCAAAGATCTCTTTTTATATGAGAAAAATATGGTTATTCGGGTTGGGGATGGGCTACAAGGGGTAAAATGGTTAGGAAACCCTATATATCTCGTAAACTTTGTCGAATTCCGTGCAATTTTATATTTTTTGAAACTCTTGGAGGTAAACACAGGTTGATTAGCATGCAACTCACACATGTACATGAGCTAACTATCATGCAAAATGCATGTGTACATGGGATATTAGTGCTGTAAGGAACGTATATTATCCAAAAAATGGTTTTTTAAAAGTAAACCTCAATAATATTTTGGCAAAGTATGTAAATGGAAGGGCCAATGTCTTGTGTGCACATATAAGGAATTTTGGACTATAACAGTATTGGTAGTTAAATGTCTTATTATAATAATCTATAGTCAAGTCTCATTAGCAAGGTTCAAAGGTATTAAAATCAACACTTCCTTATCCCTAACTCACCTCATTTTTGTTGATGACATTCTAATATTTTGTGAAGGAAATTAATAATATATCTTCACTATGAAGGAGATCTTTAACACTTTCTTCCTCCCCACAGGTATGGAAATAAACATCCAAAAATATAACCTTCACACCTGGGGTCTCTCAGAGAAGGAATAAAAACATATCTCCAAAGAAATGGGTTTTCCTATTTCAAGGATTGCAGAGGGGATGAAATACCTCGGGTTCTCTCTAAAACCAAACAACTATTGCAAATGGGACTGGCAATGGCTCTATGCAAAAAATGGAAAACGATTGTTCTCATGGAAGAATAGATGGATATCTCGAGAAAGAAGATTAGTGCTAGTGAAACCAGTCCTAGAAGCTATCCTTGTATACTGGACATCTCTTGCATGGGTCCTAAAGGGAATATTGGAGATAATTAGTCAAATTTATTTCCAATTTTTATGGGCCGGTTTAGATGAAAAAATACCCCTAGTCTTGGATTCAAGAAAAAGGATATCTCTTCGAAATAATTATGCAGGATGGGTGTTAAAAAACATACACCTCTTTTCCCAGGAATTAGCAACTAAAAATTTATGGGGGATCATCTCAAACTCTAGACTCTGGGCCTGAATAGTCAAATAAAAATATCCCCCCCAGGACACTCATAGAGACTGGATAAGACAAACAAGAAAGACATTAAAAAATGGATCAATCGTTTGGAAAGCCACCATAAAATCCTCCCCCCTGATTGGGAATTGGCTCATTTGGAAAATTGGGAATGGAGAATATGTTCTCATAGGAAGGGATCCATGGGTTGAATGTAAAGGGAAACATATTATCCTTGAAAACAATGTACATGAGCTCAATAATGCTGGCTACACTCACTTACATCAAATAGCCAAAATAAATTATATTCAAAATGAAATAAAATGGCTAAATTGGGAGGAAATAGGATTAAGTGAAGAAAATTCCCCACTCTGGAATGAATACACTTCTTCTCTAACCACCTCCTTGGTTAACCTCTTTGATAAAAAAGTTTCCTTTATCTGGTCTTTCAATTCAACTAGAACATATGTCCCAAAATGGGGCCACTTAGCTTAATCCTGGAACACATGGAAGATCCTATCCCTTGGTGGGGAAAAATACTTTGGAAACTAAATTTCACCCCCAAATCTAAACTTCTCATGTGGGTGCTACTTACAAATAATCCCCCCACATGGGAAAACCTTAAAAAAAGTGCTCTGTGGGACCTAATCGATGCCCCTTATGAAAGTTGAGCTCAGAGGATATCCCACATTTATTTCTACATTTCCCTTACTCCCTGGAAGTCTAGAGCAACATAAATTAATATCTAAACATCTTTGACATTTGGAGTGGTTCCTTTGTAAATGATGCACTCCACTCCTGGCTATGTTGAAATTACTAATACAACTGAGAGGGGGGGCTGAATCAGTTGTCTTTGAGCTTAAAAAATAATAAGTCTATTAAAAAATTCTTAATATTTCTTCAAGTGATCATCAACATTAAACAACATATGGACAGTAAAAGTAAAAAGCATTAGTCACACATAAGGTATACACAGAGACAGTTTTTCACGAGGAAACCCATAAAGGGAGAAAACCTCTTTTTCTTCGAAATGATGGGCAGTCTTTTAAGTTCTATACATCATCTTTAATTGAGCACCAACTCAATGTGAGGCTGCTACCTCTCTTTTATAAGATGCAACTTGTTTGAGAGAACCAACTCTCTGGTTTCTCTAGCACCCACTAGAAGGAAGCACCAAATCCCTGGTTTCTCTAGCACCCACTAGAAGGAAGCACCAAATCCCTATATGTTCCAGCCCAAACTAGATGGAAGCACCAACTTCCAGTTGCACAGGCTCCAACCTGTATAACAGAGAACACTTGTTCTCCCTTGCACCACCCTGCCACCCTGGTTTCTCTGGCTGCAACCAGATGGAAGCTACAACTTCCTGTGTTCAAGCTCCCACTTGAACCTATGAGGACAACAGTCCTCCCGAGCACCTCCCAACCTCCCTAGAACATAAATGAACATATAAACATTCAACTACCCAGATACATCAATTCTTACCAATCTTTCTTTGTTCTGTACATCTGGTCATCTTCTAACTGTTCTGCAATTCATTTCTTCCTCTGTCTGTTCAGTAGGTCTGCTCTGCATCAACTTGTTCTGTCATTCTGTTCTTCTTCAACTTGTTCTGTTATTCTACTATGTGTTTCATCTCACACTGCACATATGCTCAATCTCATCCTGCGCATCCTCTCCTTTTTCTTTTCTTATAGTTTCATTCTTTTCTCATACAGAACAACCAACCCTCCACAGTCTGCTCATTTTATTTTATACACATATCCACGACAGTTGCACTTTGCATTTCCTTTGGAAAAAGAAAGACAACTGTCTGAGCAACTAAAATGCCAACTGATTCGTAATCATGAGTCTGTTTCACTAACAGATTCGTAACTAAGGAGTTAACTGTGAGAGAGAACAATAACCTTTCGATCATACTCCAATTTATCTGTTCCGTTGGATGTATTTGAATGACATTGCCTTTAAATTGGGTTTCGGCATTTCGGAAATCCTGTGTTGAGTGTCTTGAAACTTCATTTCCCGATCACCAATATTCGATATAGAACTTTTCTGCACTAGCTCCTTCCCGAATATGACTATGGTCATAACCAAGCGCCTATGCAAAAAGCGCTTTCGCGATTTCTCATTTCGTGATTTTCGACACTATGCTCCATTGACCCCAAGTCAGTGAAATTTTGATGACTTTCCACATGTCCTATGATTCCATGATCCAGATCTGATCTTGATTCAACAACTACGATTGAATCGCGATTTTGCGATTTCGGCATTCTTGATTGATTGGGTTCTTTGCCTCTCCATGTCGCGATTCAAAAAACTCCGATATGGAGTTAGATCAATGGTTGAGATCTGATATTGACTTAATGGATGCGATTAAATCGCAATTTCGCATATCGTGAAATCGACATTCTTGTTGCATTGTTTTCTTGCCTCTCCATGTTGCGATCCGCGAAACTCCGATATGGAGTTAGATCAACGGTTCAGATCTGATCTTGAACTGACGGCTCAGATTAAATCGTGATTTCGCATATCGCGATATCGAGATTCCTGACGTTAATAATCTTTGACATCTCCAACTCTTGATCCCTGAAACTCCGACAAGGATTGGAATCAACGGTCCAGATCAAACCTTAATCTGACGGCTCAGATGACATCGCGATTTCGCATATCGGGATATCGAGATTCCTGATGTTAATAATCTTTGACATGTCCAACTCTCAATCCCCGAAACTCCGATAAGGACTGGAATCAACGGTCCAGATCAAACCTTAATCTGACAGCTCAGAATGCATCGTGATTTTGCATATCGCGATTACGCCCGCTTCTCCTTGTACCTTAAAGGACGTGAAGATTATTCTTGATCCAATGATGGTCAGATCTTGCACTTGGATATAACACCTGAGATATTTCCTCCTTTTCAACTATCTCTTCTTGTCTACATTTAGATCCGACGACCCTTGTTCTATCAGAAATTTTGAATGGGATCCAACGATTAGAGATGCTTCTCAAACTTTACGAGTCCCTCCTCTTCAACACGCTCTTGTTGTCTATCTGACGACTCTCGTTCTTTGGGGAATTTGAAGGGGATCCAATGATAAAAAATTCTTCTCAAACTTTATGAGTCTTCGATCGATAAAAAATGCTTCTCAAGATTTACGGGCCTTCGATCATTCGATCAAACTAAACTTATCTTCTGTTTTCCTGTGTGTTACAAACTTCCTGTACTCATGCCATCTTCATTGTTGTACTTGCCATCAATGACAAGCATTCACTGTCTGTTAAATATTTTCCATTCGCTGTCTATTAAATATTTGCCAACAATCTCCCCCTTTGGCATTGATGGCAACACAAACACCCACATGCATTCGGATAAGCACCCACATGCATTCATATCTCTTATCCCAAACTCTTTTCCCCCCCTTTGACATCAATTTCAAAGAAGAAACATTCTTCCCCTGATCAGTTGCAAAACATACTCCCCCTGTCAACTATAAGCATCTTGGAAATACACTAGATATTCAATATGTACCCCCCCTGACCAGGTGAATAGATTAGACAAAAGAGATTATAACCCCCAAATTTTGAAGAATATATCCAAAAGGGGTCGCTGCTAATGGTTTAGTAAAGATATCGACAATCTGTTCTGTAGAAGGTATATAATTCAGTTGAACAATTTTGTTTGTAACTTGTTCTCTGAGAAAATGGTACTTGATTGGAATATGCTTAGTCTTGGAATGAGGAACAAGATTCCTGGAGACACTAATGGCACTGGTGTTGTCACAATGAATTGGAATGGGATCGGTGTAATTTACCTTCAGATCTGCAAGAGTTTGTATCATCCATAAAATTTGTGTGCAACAAGTAGCCGCAGCAATGTATTCTACCTCTGTAGTGGATAATGAAATGAATCCTTGCTTTTTACTAAGCCATGAAACTAATGAGTGATCCAAGTGGATATCGGTGGCCACCCACCTTCTCCAACTGGCCCAAAACATGTTTTTGGCAATTTTGGCAATTTACTATTTTTAGCAGGTTTTAACTTCCAGGGCCATTTTGAGGGCCTAAATGAAGGTTTTTCAAGATAGAGGTTCTCAATGATAATTGCAGGCATAATTGAGCCCCCAAAATGAATCTCCTCGATGATACCTTTCCAACGAGCTATCACATGCCTAAAACGGAGATCGTATGCAAAAGTTACGACCCCGGGAAGTTGATGCACC
>JZKD02S2066783.1:325462-359671 GCA_000966675.3 Picea glauca | reverse complement strand
TATGCAAAGTAATACAAACTAACTGGAATGATGGTAATTTTATCTTTGAAAAGAGATGGGTTAGATATGAAAAATTCCTATTCCAAGAGGCTGGAACTAACTTTTAACATAAAGTATAAAATCCTAAGATCCAAAACCCTAATCTTGAGAGATGAGGTGGTAAAAGGAATGCAAGCCTGAACGAGCCCAATTGACACATCAAATTATTGTGTCTATAAATTTTTCATATAATCTTAGATTAGGGAATTTATTAGATATTTCCAAAGCTTACTCTAAGATTTATCTGTTTGGTAAACCTAGGAATCATAAATTGTCAAGCCATGTCAATTGCCAAAAATGCAGGTGAAGTGCCCAAAAAATGTGCCAAAAGTGTAGAAGCTACAAAATTGTTGTAGACACATTTTTGAGTCAGTGGTAGATTCGGGTGGCCACCTATATCCACCTGGATTAGTGCCACCTCATAGTCCATTGAGGCCAACAAGAAATGCACTAAGGACCATTATGATTAGTAGGTTATGTAACACCCCCAGCCACCCACTGGGTAATTCCACTTAAAAATTTCTTGCCTTGACACCATTTTACCAGCAATTCAACCAAAATTTCTCTGATACAACTCTGATACTAATTAAAACATGTAAATACACTCTGCAATGCATGATTACGTACATATTCATAACATAAATATACATGTAGCATAACAAAATTAAACCCATGAAAACAAATGCATAATTATTACTGCAACATGATTTAACACAAAAATTGGCATTTATCTTTGAATAAATGACACCAACTGCGTGCAGAACTTCCACGTTCCTCCAAACCTTAGATCACAATATTCATAAATCTCAACAGTGGGTCACCCATGAGCTAGGGATATAATCCACTTGATTAAGGGTTCCCAACCAGGCTAAAGTATCTCACTCAATAGGAACTTAGTCACATGTGACTCGATTATAGGAAAGTCTACCACAGATGCCAATTCACACTGGCAACCTACAATCTCTCATTATCCACATCCTTGTCCCACCCCAGGAAGTGTGCCCTTTATTTTCTCAATAGTCCTTCGAATTCCCCACTTCCCTTCCAGGGCTTTAACAACATGCCAGACATGAAGTCTCAGAGCCTTGTCGCTGTAGTTTGGCACCTCGAGAAATAATTCCCAACAATTCTCTCACTTGGAGAGAATGAAATATCCCATGGGATTGAAAACCCGCCTCTTCAGTCTAGCTCTCCAAGCTAAGCAACGTACATGTATCTGCAATAGTAACAATAGAATTATGATCACAATACTAGTTGGGTTCAATGACAAAAATGGTTAGATTCAAATCACGGTTTAGTTCTATGACAGAACAATCGGGTTCATTTCATCGCTCATGATGGTTGAATCATGAAAGATGAAAAGACACAAGAATGGAATAATTCCAAACTATTTGGCTGCATCTTCCCAATTTGACATTTGTCACGTTGAGAACTATGTTCCATCCCCAACATGTTCCCAACTTAGAACTTGTCATGTTGATAACTGCCTTCAGTCCACTTGTTCCCTCCTTAGGACTTAGGTTATATTACTTTATACTTTTTAAGAAATATTAATACAATATTCCTCACTTTATTCTTTTAAAAAAATATTAATATAATATTCCTTTTTGGGTTTAAGCCCCTTTAACCTAGCACCCTTAACCTCAGCTAGTGGATTTTAAGCCCCCCATTCTCTTTTACCTAGTCGGTCTGCCATAGGGATGTATTTTCATTAAATGTTAATGTGATTACATTTACAATCTCAGTACATAAGTACTAACCTTTTGCATCCAGGTTCACCAGCCTTAAAATATACAGGCCACGCACTAAAACCAGTGCGTGTGTAACTTCTAGGATGCATGCACTCTTCCTTCAGTGCACCACCCTCTCATACTTACACAAGTGGATATTACAACATGAAATAAATACAAAAGGTTCTCTGGCCTCCAAAACCTATGTACTAAGCCGGTGTGAGATGAATCCAGGGTTGTGCACCTTTTCCTTTAGTACACCATCCTTTGACACTTACACTTGTGCGCGCTTCATACACTAAGTTGTTTCAATTTCATTGCACCATTCATGTGTACTAACACAGGTGTGTTCCATAACACTATATTGCACATTGTATCATTTTACAACTTTTTTCACTCCTTCGGTGTTAGATTCTTGCACACTAACTTAATGTGCGCATAACCAAACCAACAAACTTGTTCCATAAGATCATCATCTTAGAAGTAAAGTACAATTACATTTATATGTTCACTTGGGGATTAACCTAGGGGTATTACAATCCCCTCCGCCTTATTTATGCATCGTCCTCACTGCAGTATAAACACATGTACAACAAAAATTTCAATAGTTTTCAAAAAGATGTGGGTATTCTATCTGCATAGCATCCTCATGCTCCCAAGTTGCATCTTCAGGGTCGTACCAGTTCCATTGTACCTTTACTAGCCCTATGGATCAATTCTAGAGTTGCTCGATCTCCTGATCCAATATGCGCACCAGATACACTTGAAAACCACATTCTTTCTCCACCTGAATCACATTCCAATTAATGACATGATTAATATCAGGTACATATATGTTAAGTAAGAATACATGGAATACATTATGAATATGCATTGATGTAGGAAAGGATAACATGTATGGTACATCCCCAATCCTTTCCAGGATTTCAAATGACCCACAGAAATGAGCTGTCAGCTTTAAGCAATTTCCCAATTTCAGGAAGCTTCTATTGGTCTTTACTTTCAGGAACACATGATTACCCAATTTAAATTCCATGTGAGTTCTTCCCTTTCACTGGATTGTCCCAAATCACTGGCGTGTTTCATTTTCTGCCATAGAGTCCCTCAAATGGGATCATCTTCAGGGATGCTTGGTGCCCATTATTGTAAGAAAACTCTACCAAGTGTAGATAATCCTCCCATTTCGATGGTTTATCCATGACATACATCATTAGCATATATTCTATTACTTGATTTACCGTTTCTATCTACCCATCTGACTTTGGATGATAAGCTGTGATAAAATGCATATTTGTTCCAAATCCTTTCCAAAAATTTGAGGTAAAGTTTGGATCTCTATCAAACACAATTTTCTTGGGCATTCCATGTAATCGAGCTATTTATTTCAAATAAATATTAGCTATGTTAGTTTCTTTGTGTGTAAGATTTACTGGAATAAAATGGGTAGCTTTGGTAAGCTTGTCCACCACCACCATGATATAATCATGCTACTTTCTAGTTCTTTGTAGTTTAGTAATACAATTCATTTTTACCACTTCCCACTATTATAGAAAGATTTGCCTCACCATTGCTATCTTGCACAGAGGGCCTTTTTCCATTTCCCTATGCAGACTTATCAACCCATTTTTGATAAATCTAGAGGAAAAAATATATATTTTTCCACATATACGCTCCCTAACTGCTTTGCAAGATACGTATACACTTGCTGCTCCACTACAACTCACATATATCAGGATTTGTGCCACAAAATAGAAAATGAGGTCAGGTTTCCATGTCACGATAGAAAATCTCTGATATTTAGCCTTCCATATACTTGAAATGTTTCGAATCAACTGTTCAGTTTCATTCTGGAAGCTATAAGAGAACAATTTCGAGCTATGGAAAAAGAGGAGGAAGCATTCAACTTTGAGAGAAAAGTTACTTTGGAGAAATTACTTCATATTGAGTCTGTATCCCTTTGTCCCTCAAGTCTCAACACAGTGTTCATCCCCCAAGCCCTTTCCTTATTGTCGAGAGGACCTCATTACCTCTTTGCTATGACCTTTCCTTTGGTGGAGGATTGAAGTGGTGGAGACCCAGTTGGAAGGAACTTGGTTTCTTGGTTTCGAACCGTGTCGACACAGAAGTCTGTAATGTTGATACTTTTGTTGATCAATTATTAATAGAAATACTCCTTTCTCGTCCTATCGATATCTTGCAAATATATGATTATTATCCATGGGAATGTTTGTAATGTTTATTAATGGATTGTGCTATCTAATGTGCTAACTCATTTTATATATTGTCACTATATACTTGCATTGCTTGTTTGTTGAGAACTTCTTGCAGGTGTAAAACTTTTGGTCAAAGTGCTCAACGGTGGAACGACATCAAACGATTGGATCGAGGTAGGATTCTTCCTCGTATTGCACATTAGTTTATATAACACATGTTGGAATTGAGTTGATTTCTGCAGTCATACCTTTCTTCTGTGGTTTACCCTTGGCCATAGAGAGTTTTTCCCTTATAACAAAATTGACGACCCCACTGGGGAAGATCTTCCTTCTAAGGGTTGAAGTATTTTTTCTTCTTACATTGCTCTTTTTCCTTTATGTTTCTTGTCGTATCACAGTTGGACAGAGTTTGTTCACTCTAGGTTTGAGTTTTTCATCCTTTTACCCTTGCCTAGCCTTATTTTAAAAGATATACGCCCTTTTTTCCTTGACAACCACGTATACACGCTTGCTGTCCCACTGCAAGAGGCATATATAAACCCTTTTCTCTTGAACAATCACGTATACCACTTCCCCTTGCTTGCTTGATTGGTTTAGTGACTTCTGGGTAGGTTTTGAGGATCATTGAGCCTTCTTAGGTCTCTGTGGTGCCTGTTGAGATTATCTGGGATGACAAGAAACCTGTTTGGAGTTGAATTTTTGGGCGACGTCTTTCTCTTTGTTTTCTGTTTTTTGATTTGTCCTTGGTAGTTGGGCTGTCTTCTTAGCTGCTTGGTATTCTACTCGAGTGATTTCTTTTATACACAGTAGAAGTTATATATCAAGTCGCTTATCCGTCCATGCATTTTCTTTTTAATACATTGACAATAAAAAAAATAGGTATTTCGAATTGATTGGTATTTTTGTCTTGGAACCTTTATCATTAGCTTAGCACATTTAGCGAAAGATCACATTTTACTTCTGAGTTGCAGAGTTAAAATTGAAGATTGCACTATTTTTATTCAACATATCATTCACTAAAAAGTTAAAGCTAGGCTTTGAATTATATCTATTTTTATTTTTATGCAGAGTCATAACACCATGAGTTTCATTTCCATACCTTTTTGAGTAATCACAGCCAATAAAATTTACGCTTTAAACTAAAATTGATTTGTAATGATTTTATTGTTTAGGGTGCACAAACTAGCCTAGGATTTAGTCCCTTGGAATAGGATTTTGTGAGTAAACTTCTCCAAGGAAATTAAATCAACATATGTGTCTGAGACAGGGAGTTAAGAAATCCATTGTATAATTGGTAATATCAGGAGGCTCCGCTCACACCAGAGTTAAGCACGAGGTCGCATGAAGTTTGTTGAAGGGATAACCCCTGGATACTCACCTAGCGTCAGAGATATTTTTGTGGATTTATTCGTATTTGGGGATCTTGCTAGTATCAATACCTCTGTGAGAGGTGGTACTTTCAAGGTTTCAGGCTTTGCTACCCTACCCATACGGTAATCCAGACTTACAACTGTTCACCTGTGCATCGGTTATACAATGGTTGATTAGTTACTTGACTTAGGTTTCTCATAGGTTACTTGCAGGGTTATTCTGCTTGTATCCTAAGTCAGATATGGGTCGGACAACACACAACCTTTATGGAAGATTACCTCTCGAGGGGGATCTGACCGACTGGTTGTTAAGACTACGAGGGCCCTTATAACTGATTTTGTTACCTCCAAACTTTAGCAGGGAGTCTCAGGTCCCTCTTGAATGAGGCATACCTTCTTTAGTGAGGGAGGCCACTCAGCCACTTTAGCCCGTTTGCATGCATATTGTCCGTTTGAATTTTTGGTATGCTCTTTGATTACTAGTTGGCCCTAAGACTCTGGTTTTTGGTTTCATTATCATGGATAGTGGAGTGCCTTTTACTCCTCCATTCACCGCTACCCCCCCCATGATGCCTCCTCATTTCATGGGGGCAAACCCTTCTCATTTTTACATTGGTATGCACGATTACAATGCTCAATCCACACCTTGGGTCTCTAGTCATTTTTCTATTGATATGCCTTCCCACATGCAACCCCCTCCCTAGTCTACTTATATGAATCCTAGCATTGGACTCGGGGGCACCATCGCTCCCATTCCCACTTCTTCGTTTGATATGAGTCGTGTTCCCATGGGAGGTTGGAACCTTCCACCTTATGGACCCAATCCTAGCTATGCTCTTTTAGGATCCAGTGCTTAGATGGGTGCTTATTACACCCCGCCCATGTATCTTTCATCTTCCATGCCAGTCCCTTTAAACACTTTTTCTGCACCAGGTCCTCAAGTACCCCCAGGTCTTCCATATGGGGAGAATCAATTTTATAATTCGGGCTACCCTCCTTATGGGACACCCTCACAAGGGGGAAAAATATATCCTCACTTGAATAATTCTTATCATACCTCGGTCTCTTTGCAGACCTTAGTGATGATGCCCATCCAAACCTCTTCAAACCACCTTGGCATAAACCACCATGTTTCTGGGCCAGGACAGGGAGTATACCAGGATCCTTTCTAGCCTACAATGTTTCAGAATCAATCTTTTCCGGGACCTTGGAATCAAATTCTGCAATCTATTGCTAGTCCAACCACTATAAGCCACACCAGTGCACCTCTGCTATTCATGTTGGAGATGAGTTTACACTTTCTACAAATCATGTCGACAAATTGCTTCCAACCTCTGCCAATTATGTTGGGGGCACCATCCTTTTCACCCCGGATCATAGACATGTCACGTCTCTAACTCCTATTCATCATACATGAAACAACTCTCTTTCCTCGGCCAGTCCCATCGAGAAACCTAAATGTCTCAGACGTAAGCCTAAATTTCTTTTCAAGACTTGTGAAGGAAGCCATCTTACTCGCTTGTTCCCAGTGATTATCGGGATACCAGAGGCGCAGGGCTCACCCAAAATCCCTTCAGACTCTAAGACACCCATGGTTCCTCCTCACACCACTTCACCTTTAATGATACTGGTAGTGTCACCATCGAGATTTTCCTCTGACCTCACCCCCTCCAAGGAGGGTGAAGCGTCTCCTGCCCCTGTTGGCATGCATCCTCTTCAACCTATAATTGAGGAAGTGACCATGCTGGTGCCATTTATGGTCAAACCAACTCTCCTTGAAAAGAGTGATGCACCCTCCAGTCACGTCATCAACATTCCAAGTATTCCCCCTTTTGAACAAGAGAGATTCATTCTTCCTCCAAATACTCTCTCTCCGATTTTTGACGAGGTCCCCTTCGACTAGGACGACTTGATGGGACATCCCATACCCCCACCTATGTTTGTTCCACTAAGAGACATTATTCGAACCATAACAGAGACTATGTACTCCGTTATCAATTTATCCTCCTCGACTTGGAGAGCTTTGGGCTTTCCCAAGCTTTTGTCAGCTATCTGTAGGATACTGACTTTCGGTAGAAGGTCGGGATGAGAACCTTGGCCTCCCCCTTTACATGTTGATTAGAACTAAAAATGAGTCTTAGTTAAGCTCTTTTCTGACTCATTATTAAAAATTGAAAATATCGCTGAGTGATTTGTCCCTTTTACACTCGTTAAAATTGGATTTGAAAGATCATGAGTCTTAGTTAAGCTCTTTTCCGACTCTCTATCAAAAATGGAAAAGATCACCGAGTGAACTTGTCTTTTTCACACTCGTAAATTGGATTTGAGAAGATGTCTATTTGGCACAAGTTTACCCCTTTTTTCACACCAAGTAGACTAGAAGATATAAAACGGACATTTTTTGGCGTTAAATTATGATTGCATCTCATGCCCTTGCTTGCAGGATTGAACCTTTAGCTGGTTCTTGCTTTGCGTTATAAACCATGGCCCAAGCAGTTTGCATCCTCAAACAAGAAGAGCCTTGTTTATATCCTTCACAATTTGACACCCTATACCCTGGAAGGAACATCACCCTGAGTGTCCATCTCCTGCATGCATTTCCTTGCATTGAGCATAGGTACGTTCCACTGTTGGAACTAGTTTTTCTTACTTGTGACATTCGTTCCCTCCTCTGTATCATAGCATTCACTTGTTATGAAAAAACAAAAAAAAGATAGGTGGGAAGGGAGTACTATATTGTAATTGGCAGCAGTCGTGTTGCCTTTGAATAGAGCACAAATTTATTGAGTCCTTGCGTCATCATAATTTTGGGTTTAGCATGGCCTTAGGAAGCTGATCTCGTTACATAATTTTCTCTACCGACTGGTTAATCTTCTAGTCACTATAGAGAACATTATGGATGCCTCCTACATCTAGTTTTCACATCATTAAGTCTATGCTACCGGAGTCCACCGTATGTCTCATGCTCTTGTTCAAAGGAAGTCTATCAACCTGTGTTGGCCACTCCTCAGAAATATTGACTTTGCATGTCATCCATACCCTCAGTTTGTCTCATAATCACATGATACTTTGGTCTTATGATGCACCCTGTCCCTACTTTCATCATTGGTAGGTCACCTTGAACCCAACAATCGACATTTCATCATGGGTCGTTGATTGGGTGGTTTCCCTTGTGTTCGAAGACAAGACATCTATTCACACTTTGGGTTTTGTTTAGTCTCTTGGATTCAATTAGCCTTATTTGTGGTTTCGTCGCCTTTGTCAGCAGTTTTCATCGTTGGCTTCTATTCAGAAGGTCTTTGTCGTGTACCGCTTCCATTTGGAACACGTGAAAGACACACAAGGTCGTTGGTTCGTGAACATGTTCTTCGTTTGATATCCACCAAATCATGAAGCTCTTGCTTTATTCCTCGTGCTGACTGATGAGAGATTCCTTAATGCTCTCCTTTCAGTGGGTCTCTTTCCATTGACTTCAGCTCATGTATTATGGATACGAGACCTAGAGTTTTATGAGTATCTTGAGGCTTGCAGTCATTAGTGGCAGGCTCTCTCGCCATTGACAGATGGGAATACATCAATGTCTCTTTATCAATGGATCTCTCAAGTGTTCGACACCAGCTCCTTTATTCACATTTGTAGAGATGTACTTGGTGCCTTGATACCTACTTTCATCATTGGTAGGTTGTCTTGCGTTTATTAACGATATACCTCAATGACCGGTAATCAAACATTGTCTCATTGTGTTTGACCTCAACTTCTTTATTCACATGATGTAGACTTGCACCATTGGTGGATTGTATTGAAGACTTGAAGACATCACTTTGTGGACGCAACTTTCCTGAGCTGTTGCTTCCATTTCATTGGACCAATACCTATTTGACTTCAATGATCATGGGAGATTAGATTGTACTCCATGGTATACATATATCTTCAGATTGATTTTGAGACTGGTTTCACTGGGCCTTGTTCGTGACTATGAAAACTATTGGCATGTAACCGCATTTATACTTTCCCACTCATGGCCATGAACACTTGTTGGTATATTTTCCACATGGATTTGCATTGTATTCTTGGTAGCCATGTATGCAAAATCAACACATAATGTAATGAGCAATTGAGTTCGTCCAGCTGGTTCTCTATCACTCCACTTCTAGGTTATTTATAATGTATTTCAGCCATCGCAGATACTCCTCTGATCTCACACATTAGGGGGCATCTATTATAGAAAGATTTGCCTCACCATTTCTATCTTGCACAGAGGGCCTTTTTTCATTTCCCTACGCAGACTTATCAACCCCTTTTTGATAAATCCAGAGACAAAAATATGTATTTTTCCACATATGCACTCCCTAACTGCTTTGCAAGATGTGTATATGCTTGTTTCTCCACTACAACTTACGTATATCGGGATTTGTGCCAAAAAATACAAAATGAGGTCAGGTTTCCATGTCATGATAGAAAATATCTAATCTTTGGCCTTCCATATACTGGAAACGTTCCGAATCAGCCCTTCAGTTGCATTCTGGAGGCTATAAGAGCACAATTTCAAGCTATGGAAAAATAGGAGGAAGCATTCAAATTTGAGAGAAAAGTTACTTTGGAGAAATTACTTCATATTGAGTCTGCATCCCTTTGTCCCTCAAGTCTCAACACAGTGTTCAACCCCCAAGCTCTTTCCTTATTGTTGAGAGGACCTCATTACCTCTTTGCTATGAGCTTGCCTTTGGTGGAGGATTGAAGTGGTGGAGACCTAGTTGCAAGGAACTTGGTTTCTTGGTTTCGAACCATGCTGACACAGAAATCTGTAATGTTGATACTTCTGTTGATCAATTATTAATAGAAATACTTTTTTCTCGTCCTATCGATATCTTGAAAATATATGATTATTATCCATGGGCATGTTTGTAATGTTTATTAATGGATTGTGCTATCTGATGTGCTAACTCATTTTATATATTGTCACTATATACTTGCATTGCTTGTTTGTTGAGAACTTCTTGCAGGTGTAAATTTTTGGGTCAAAGTGCTCAACGGTGGAACGACATCAAACAATTGGATCGAGGTAGGCTTATTCCTTGTATTGCACATTAGTTTATATAGAACACGTTGGAATTGAGTTGATTTCTATAGTCATACCTGTCTGTTGTGGTTTACCCTTGGCCATAGAGAGTTTTTCCCTTGTAACACCCACTTCCACTCAGGAATGGGAAATGGATGTAGAAATCCAAAAGGGTGTCTATGCTCAACCTTTACCTTTTGGCATGCTAAACACTTGAAAATGAAATCAATAATTTCTTTCTTCATGCTTGGCCAATAATATTGACTCTTGACATCTGCAATAGTTTTCTGATTGTTAGAGATATTACATACTCACCTAGAATTATTTTCCTAAGTTCGATAGTCCAATGTTGAGAACGATTCCTTAGATGAGAATATTCTCTCTAGAGAATATTCCCCTACAAAATAGGATGTTCCTCTTCATTTTAGAGTCATTTACACTCAGTTAGGCTAGCATAATTCACTCATGCATGGAATCCTTGGTTTTATCACCAACAATTGCATGTGTCTCTCTCACTTCCACACGTGTCTCAAGTAATTGATGATTGCATGGATTAGTTAACTAGGACTAGGTGGCAGTTCACTCCAGTGTTTGTCCATGAGTGTCTAGATCTCTCTATATCACTACTATGGTGCATTAGTTACTCATGTAGCCTATATCTATTGTAAATTATTCACTCTTTGAATGTGGAATACGGTTAATGAGAATTCTTCCATTCGTTCTCTCTTGCTTCTTCTTTTTCAATTTCTCTCTGCAAATGTGTGTGGTATTTTCTAGCTAGATATATTCTGTGCAGGTTGAACACATTTACACTAATAACCTAGGTGTCCAACATAAGGTACATTATGCATTTCTCCTAATATTAGTTCCTTCAATTCCCGAGAATTTGATACACACATTCTTCCTCTGTACTTGATAATTTCATCATTTTCCAACTTATAGTCTTCAATTTTCTGTTGTAAATTAAATTGGTGAAGTTTTTCCCTTAACTCCATGTATTTGTGATCTGCCTTTGCAGTTTCTAGAATTGTATCTTTCAATTCTAATTGGTACATGCTAATGGCTATAGCATGAAACTAAAACTCTCCTACTGAGTGAATTGACCACTTTGTTCTCTTTACCTTTGATATGCTTTATGTCAAGGTCATATTCATTAAGGAAATATAACCATATACTTTGTCTATCATTTAGAGTTGGTTGTCCAAATAAGTATTTCAGACCACTATGGTCTGTCCTCGACTCAAATATTTTCCCCATGGGGTAGTGCCTCCAGATAATCAAGGCATGCACTATGGCTACCAACTCCAAATCATGAGTTTCATGGTGTCTTTCATGATCCTTCAATTTCCTTGATTCATAGCATACCACATAACCATTCTAACTAAGGACTCTACCTAGTACTTCTTTGCATTCATCAGTACATACAAAAGAATAATTATTTGGATTATAAATCCTGAGTATTGGAGAACTTGTTAATAAATGCTTCAGGTGTTGTAAACTCCTTTCACAATCCAGTGTCCACTGAAACTTCACATCCTTCTTCTGTAAAGAAGTGATTGGGTGTGAAATTCTTGAGAATCCTTCAATGAATATTCTATAGTAACCTGCAAGGCCCATGAATGATCTCACCTCTGAGATATTCCTTGGTGTTGTCCATTCTTCAATAGCTCTTATATTTTCTGGGTCCATTGTAATTCCTTCTTCGGAGATGATATGGCCCAAATAATGGATTTGATTCTGGTAAAATGAACACTTTCTCAACTTGGCATACAACTGATTCTCCCTCAATACCCGTAACACCATTCTCAAGTGTTTCTCATGCTCTTCTTTCAGACTTAGAATATATCAATATGTCATCCAAGAAGACAATGACAAACTTTTCCAAGTAATTCCTGAATATACCATTCATGAGACACATGAATACAACTGGTGCATTTGTTAACCCAAATGGCGCCACTGTGAACTCATAATGGGTACACCTTGTTTTGAAAGTAGTCTTGTTGATGTCTTCTTCTTTAATTCTTACTTGATGATAGCCTGACCTAAGATCAATATTTGACAATATTTTTTCATTTTTCAACTGATTAAAAAGGTCATCTATCCTTGGCAAAGGATACTTGTTCTTCAAAGTTACCTTGTTCAAATGCTTGAATTCAATGCAAAGTCTCAAAGTTCCATAATTTTTCTTCACAAAAAATAACGGGTCACCCCAAGGTGACACACTCGAGCGTATATACCCCTTATTTAGAAGATCTTAAAGTTGCATACACAATTCCTTCAGTTCAGGTGTACTCATCATGTAAGGAGTCTTAGATACTGGAGTTGATCTAAGCATCAGATTGATAGAGAAATAAATATCTCTTTTAGGTGAAAATACTTGTATTTCCTTGAATACATCTTCAAACGCTTTTAGGACTGCATGGTCTTCAATGTATGACACCTTATCCTTAGGTGTCTCTTCCATCTGCGTGGAAAATATTTGACACCTTTTTCTGTAACTTTTCTTCTAGCTGTAAGGATGAAATTTCTCTGACAATCACTGCTCTAGGAATTCCTTGTACTATCCTTAAGTTTCCTTCCTCATATAATCAAGTAAATTCCTTTTTATAATAGTCTAGGACAACATGATGTTGGTCCAACCAGTCCATACCAATTAGGGAGTCATAGGAACCTAAAGGTATGATGTTCAAGTCTGCACTGGTGTTTGGTCCATTCATGCTCATTGGACATGATTTAACCATCTCATTAATCTTTCTTTTATCTCATGTATCTAGCTGCACCATCCAAGGTTTTCCAAGTTTGTTTCTTGGTAAATGAAACCTTTCCACCATCTTAGGATATAGATAACTATGAATAGCTCCTGAATCAATTAAAATAGCAATGGGTTGATTATTGATCTTACCTTCTACTTCAATCATGTGTGATTGAAAACCAACTTGCTTGCTGTCCAAGGATGCATAGATATTAGGTACACTTCGGCCCATGTCCTCCACTATTTCAGCTTGCTGCACATTGTGAACAAACCTCACTCTTTCACTCTTGTGAGGGAAATATCTGTACATATGATCTCCTTTACAACCCCAACATTGAATAGGTGGTTTCCTTGGACTTTTCCCTAATGAATCTGTCATTCTGGATTCTTTAGAAGTTGGTTGTTCCTGATAATTATTTTTGAAGAATGGTGGCATAGTTTCCTTCTTCCTTTGTTCCATCTTGCTTTTCTTCTTCTCTTCCCAAGCTTTCTAGTAAGATGCTTTCCCTTTTTGTTGATCATAAAGACACTTATCCCTTCTTATGGTTTCCTCCAATGTTTTGGGGTCATTGATAAATGATGGCAACCCACTCAAATATCTCTGAATCTTAACTTGCTCATCTTTGATGAAGGAAACATATTTCATCAGTTCTAAAAACCTTTTTTCATACTCATCAATGGTCATACTCCCAAGCTTGAGTTCAAAGAACTCTTTCATTTTCTTGTCATAGTATCTCTTAGTCAAGTATTTCTTTTGAAAATACCTCTTGAATTCTCTCCAAGTCACCTTCTTCTCATCAATGTGTTGTACTTTCACATATTGGTCCCACCACATCGATGATTTCCCCTTGAGATGATAAATAACAATTCTACCTTCTACCTATGAAGAGTAGTTATGCAACTAAAAATACTTTTCTATATTTAGTAGCCAAGTCTCTCCATCCTCATCCTTCTTAAGTTCACCATCAAAAGTAGGAGGCTTGAATTTTTTCATTTCCCGATGTATCTCATCTACCCAAACCTCTTCTTAGGTTTCTTTACAAGACTTGAACTTCTATGCACTTTCCTAGTTGAATGCCTTGGAGAGTGATGGTGTTGTCTTCCAACACTTCTGCTGCATGTTGTTCTTTCCCTCTTATCATGAGACTTACGGATCTCTCATCTACTTGACTCAATCTTATTATCCATCTTCTTCTCTATTCTTTCCAAGCTTTGCATCAACTTTATGTTGAAGTCTTCCCGCTGCTCCTTAGCTTTCTTAAGCCTCTCATGATCAAATTTATGACTCAAGACATCCCTTTGCAAAATTTTTATAGTTTCCACCAAGTTCATGCTTTCTCCTTCCCTTCTCCATGTCCATTGGAATTTGTACCTTCATTACCCATATGAATATACATTCCTATGATCTCTTCTTCATGGTTATAAGATCCCTGCACATCTTCCATGATTCTAACTTTTTTTTATCCCGTTTTGATCTAATGCTGTTAACTATGCAAAATGTGCAGCCAACAATTTGTTTTAGGCTAAACAAGTTAAAAAAACCATGAAATTATGTACAATTATGTTTCATAAAACTTTAGAATTATTTCTTCTGATTTCTTTGGAAATTAGTTGCTCAATTAACTTTACGAACTACTTCTCAATTATAACTTCAAATTTAGCCTACGTAGGTTTACACATGCAATGCTAAACATGTAGCACATACACCATGCACCACTATCCAATGTGGATACATTTGTGTTGTGCACCAATACTCCATTGAGCATGTTAGCGCCATCATTTTCCTTTTTAGTTAGAGATGATATTAGTCAGGTTTACTTTCGTGTGTCAAATCATGTAAGGTCAAGGACCAGACAACATAGAGGTCGAAGTCAAGAAAGTGGCCATTTGGCCCTTGGAGTTGGGAAGGGATGTCAGAGTCCAAACATGCGTAAACGTACAAGTATGTTCCAAAAGAGTCGGGTCCTGTCATAAGGTAATTTCTTACGTGCCTTGGGTCAGGGTAATTTGTTTAACATAAGTCACGTCAGCAAGTGTAGTGACCATCATCAACTCATTATGAAGGCTGGGAGAGTGAAAATCACGATGCTCGTATCATGTATTCCCTGCAACCTTTATCAACTGTACCTTACATGCCCTAAAACGTACTAGTCACGCAGATGTGCCACATGAGGTCTTCAGTTCATTTCAAAACATCCAGTTTCCATGAATTCAGTGTTCCCTAGAACAATTCCACCTCCTGCCTATTCTATTATAAATTCCATATGTTCTGTACACATTCTATTCGTAAAACAGGCTTGTGCATTGTTTGTAGTTTTTTCTCGCAAGCCTAGGTTGATCAAGTTTTCCACCTTGGGCCTTTTCCAGATCCACTGCGTGCAAGAAAAATACGGGTTACACCATGGAAACCTCCCAAAACATAATAAAGGGTGGACAAAGTTGTAGAAGTGCGAGGGGTGAGCCCCAAAACATCTGGGATTCATTCTTTCTCACAACGGGCATTCCCAAGGATACAAAGGGAGATTTCCCTCTACCCGTGAAAATGATGATATCACACCGCACGGAGGCCAGAGTGGAAGAAGTTGCGCATGAAGGAAGGACGTTGGAATCCTTGTCTTCCCAACAACATATACCCTAGAGAAGGCGCAGGCCAAGGAAGAACAAGGAAGTTGGGGAAACCCGAGTCCCAAACGAGTCGCGTGAAAGATTGGCTGCCGAAGAATTACTTATGCACGCTATTCAGTTGGAACCTGTCGAGGGTACAAGTCAAAAAAACTAGAACAAGATGAGAAAGACAAATATCGAAGGTGCAGTTGTTTGAGAATTGTCCTAACAACTGAAGCAAGCACAACTCCCTATCGTCGAGCTTCACCGGGAAAATAGAGAACTAAGACGACAGTTGGCAGCAAAGACCCTTGAAGTGTCAACATCACAAGGCCACAAAGAAAATGTGATGTGGCTCAAGTGATAGCTCAGAGAGGTGAAAGATACAATCGTACAACTTATTTTAACACAAAGGCTATTAGAAGAAAGGAATGCGAAGCAGTTCAGAGAATGTGAAGCGACCGAGGAGAAATTCTGCATAGCTCTTGCCAACGCGCAGAGGAAACATGATTAACTGAGTTCATTCACATATGATAATTCAAAGCGTGGATCTTGATAGTTTTGAAGGAGGCATCGCCTTTAGACAGTTTTGTCATTTTGGTAACGACCACGATAGTCAGCAACCTCTCACCATGAATGCACCCCAACAAATGAGCGCGACACATAAATCAAGGTCGTTACAGTGGATGGCGAGATTTTGATAGAATACTTGATCATTCATATATGTTGTCGAAGGAAGGCATTGACACATAACTCTCCCCCTAATGATACCTTGCTGATAACTGAATCCCTGTGGCAGAATACAAGCAATCATGATGCGACCAGATGCAGTTGTTTTCTATGTTTGGAAAGGTGTCATGCGAAGAGTCATTTAGCGCAGAAAAGTCAGTTTCCTAAATTATAGAGATAGTATCTAGAGAGAAGGTTAGCCCAAGCGGTGCCCTCACCTATATATTTGATCTTTTCAATTTAAGCCAGGTTGGTTGGAAAATTAGTGTAGACAATGACTATTGAATGTAGTTTGCGATCGATCAAAATTTAATGCAAAGGTCCTGAAGCTTTGATGAAAAGATTCAAATTGTAGCAGTTGGATGTATTGTTTTATTTCTTTGTGTATGTACTTCCTGTATTCTTTATTTATATATATTTCTGTCTAAATAGGAACGTATTTTTGAACCTGGGATTCAGTGCGTAGTTCCTTGGATTTGTGTCATTTAGACAAACCATTTTCTTCTAAGTGAAATCTGAATTCATCCTCAATGGTTCTCTGAGTTGCTTCATGTGTTTTCTCCCCTCGCCACAGACTTGATTTTAAACTGAAGACTATTACTCACTGATCCTTCATCCTCTCAAGTTCAGTTACTGAGTCATTTGTTTCTATCATTTTCTGGAACCGACTCCATAGCCCAAGGTCTTACCCTCTTGCGCCAATAGAACTAGAACTTATTACTCAAAGGTGTTACAACTAGCCGACAACTCAAAGCCATATCCTGTACCGAGACAAATTTTCTCGAGAGATCCCTCTCCAGGTCCGAAAGGCTAGTTTCAGGTCTCAAAGTTGGTTTGTAGGTTACCTTTGTCATTGATTTCTCAGCTGAAAGGAGTTTGCAAAGAGATAACATTATGGCACCATTGATGGGGATGAAATTGAATAAAGTTTCCCTGGGAAAATGACTAACGTTGTAGTTTGAACCTGGAGGGTAACAGAGGGAAAAACAACTATACTGGTGGAAACCTTTACCCTGGTGACTCCAGTCAAAAATACCAGTAGCACCAAGTAGCATGATTCAGGAATCCTAGCTCTGAAGACGATCTATACCAGAGAAAATCTTGATTCAAACCCTATAGCCCTATGTGTGATCTAGAGAAACTTCTGCGTAGGACTAGAGAGAAAGCACCAGACCCATTCTATTACCTGGAAAAAATCTTGTCCTTACCCAAAGATGGCGCGAAAAGCATCGACGACCTCGATTTTGATGCTCTGTTTGAGCAAACATTGTTTAGGTCTAACTCAGAGACCAGTTTGGATGATATAGTCTTCGACTAGAAGAGGTTGCAAGATATGATACCTAAGAAAATTCCCCAAATCGCTAACCCTCCTAGAACCATGGCCTACAAATTCCCCCCCCTCGTTCTTGATCTGAAAATAGTGGGCTGACTTGTTATGCTATGCAAGCACCCTCTACTTCATTAAAATAAAACTTTGCAAGATCTTGCCCCATGTGTTAAAATATGCAAGATAGATTAGGTGTTAAGTTCATGCTTCTTTTAAATGTTTATGTGTGAGGTCTTTGCAAGATTAAATATGTTTTTTACATAAATACAACATCAAAAATAACTTTGGCGTCAACACAATCCGCTCTCCAATGGCTACAAAAACTTTCCTGCGACATCTTGTCACAAGCCAAGAAAACCATCAATCTTGAAAACAAATTCATACAAGACTGAAAATGATTCCAACAAAGTCTTTTGCTCTTAAGGCAAACTATCACATCTTGTACTTCATCAAAGCACATGGTTTTTTCCTTTATCTTGGTGTACTCAAAATCAACTTATAAGCCAACAAACACCATCGACTAAACACAAGTCGAAAAACATCATTGACACAAAATAGTCGTCAATACAACATCGACACAAGTCGAAACTCAATTGAAACATATCGACCTTCCCAAACTGACAAGTCGACAAACATGATACATAATCATGTTATAATCATGAATCATTCATGATGAACTATCATCAGGTTCACTGCTTACACATACACAAAAACAAATGCATGTGCATGACTCTTCAACTCTCCTTCTAGTAAAAACATAAGTACATAAACCCGAAACATGTGGGTACATAAGAGCTGAATATGAAAAAGATATATGGCTGTAACAAGTGAACATCATACCCCACTTTTACATCCTCCTGGAGAAGTTGTGCAACAACAAGAATGCCTTCAAACGAATTGCATTCACATGCAACTTGCATCATACAAGTTGTGATAAACTACTGGAACTTTTCATACTCTCAACATAAATGCATACATAAGGCTGAAATATGCATCTACAATAGAAAATGCAAGCCTTACTTGCTCAAGAAATCCAACCATTTCTTACCAAGCCAACTCAACAGTGACTTTTTCTGCTGGAAATCGTCCTCTTGTGAATCATCTTGACACACATCGATGATGGAATCTCCTCTTCCATTCTTGCCAATATCTTTATCCATCTTCTTCTTGTGTTGTGGATGAGTGGTTGGATGCAATGTCCAACATTGGTCAATGAGATGACCCCTCTTCTGACAATGAGTGCAAATCTTCTGCATCCTCTTTTCATGTTGTCTTTGCTTATAAAGTTTCCTGAAAGTGGCCAATCTTTTCCAACATTTTGAAACATGATGGTTATATAAACCACAATATGTACATGGATTTTTTCTTCCATTTTTACATGCAAATTTATCGTGCTTAACATAATCAAAAGCAATTGAATGATAAGTAGAATTATACCTTGAACATTCATCTTTATTGCCTCTTTGAGGAGGTGAATTTGAAGAGTTACAAGCTCTCCTTTGAAGACCAACAATAGTGTTCTTGTCCTCATCACTGTCACAACTCTTTTGTTTCACACATTTGCATTCATCTTGAATACAAGCCTTGCATGCTGGAGGGATTGAACTTTCAACAAAAGTTATTGAACTTTCACCTTTATAGCCTTCTTGAGGAGGTGAACTTGAAACAAAATTTGTTCTTGGAACTTTTTCCCTTGTCTCCTCAACTTTGTAATTTGCTCCATCTCTTCGTTCATACCCAACACCACAATTCTTGGGTCTCTCTTCAACAAAAATAGGCTCAACAATGCCTTGTGCATGCTTTCCTAACCCTTTACCTTCATAGCCCATTTTTAACAATAACTTGGACCCTATTCCTCTTGTGTGATTTTCAAAAACACCAAAACATTCATCTTGAGAGGAATTTGAAGATAAAATAACATTACATACCTCATGTTCATGCATGTACTTGGTAAGGGTTTCCTTTGTCTCATGGAGTTGAGTCTCCATCTCATGCAACCTTTCAAGAAGCTGGTCTTTCTCCTCCTTCATGGCCTTCAACTGCTCTTCAAGGTCAATGCTCTCCTTTCTATATTCCCACATCTCTTTCACCACATCTCTCATGGTTAGTAATTCCTTCAACATCTCTTTGTCAAAGAACTTAGATAAAGAAGATGTATGAGAACTATCAATGTTTCAAGCTTCCTCCATCCTTGCAAGATATCAAACTTCAACATAAAACTTGCACAAATACCAACAGCTAAAACTCTAGCTATCAATTGCAATCACATGAGCAAACCAAAATATGCTTTGATACCACCTGATATGAAAATAGTGGGCTGACTTGTTATTCTATGCAAGGACCCTCTACTTCATTAAAATAAAACTTTACCGGGCCTTGCTCCATGTGTTAAAATATGCAAGATAGATTATGTGTTAAGTTCATGCTTCTTTTAAATGTTTATGTGTGAGGTCTTTGCAATATTAAATATGTTGTTTACATACAAAAACAAAAATAACTTGCAGCAAATAATAACCAGCAAACACTCACAACAAGAACAACATGATAAAGGAGTTCACCCCTCTCTGGGCTACATCTCCTTGAGCCTCCTTCAATGGACTTGGCTCTCTGGGATTAATTTGTCAAATATTCTTTTACAATATGCTGCTCAACTCCAATGGAAATACTGACTGTACCATTGGGATCAAAATACATAAAAATTCCAAAAATGACTAATAGAACTCTGAAAACGGATCATGGCTCATTCGGGCATGACCTCTTCTACATGTGGCCTTAAGCTTCCCTAAGCTTCTCTTTGGAAAAAACACCTGTAAAAGTATTCAAATGGATCTGAAACCTATCCCAAAGTGTTCAGAGCATATTAATTAGCCAAAAATGATTATTCAATCATAGAAAACAAACATAGGCTCATCTGAGCATGACCTCAAACAATGAGGGCTTCAAGCTCCCTGGAGCTTCCTGAAGCTTCAATGGTTAAAAACCTCCAAAATAAGTCTTCAAATGGATTTGAAAATAATGCCAATGGATTCAAAACTTCCAAAAACCCCTAGCTTGGATTTTACAACACCTCATTTGGCCAAAAAATGAAGAAGATAGGTCTCTTGCCATTCTCTTCCTTCAAGCTTGTTGTCTCTGGTTTGCCAAAACACACCTTTGTGTACTCTAACCAAGAACATGCTCCAAATTTGTGCTAAAACCTAGCACACGCGCATAACCACAAAACCGTTCAAACTGTAGGATGGTTAGGGTGCGTCCATCCCCTAACTACCAAGACCACGGTCACAAGGTCACCATGTGACCACACGCTATCGAAAAAAGGGCTGAGTTTACAATGGCAAATGAATGAATGACAAGTGGCGGGTCGTTTTGTACAACCGTTGAAACCAAAAAGTAAACCCTGCGCACATGAATTGGCAAGGTCATATGGTAAACACCAAAACCAAGGGCTAACCATTTGAAATGTACCAAACCCCAACTCCCACGCGCTTCGTGTATACAATGGTCATATGATATGCAATACAACCATGGGCTTTGCAATTTGTTTTAAAACGCGCGCCCTCCGTATATATATAATGGGTCATGTGGTAATGCATACGACCGCAGGCCAGACTCCAATGCCATGCACAATGTGTTAAGTCATATGGTGAATAATACAACCACAGGCCGGGGCTAAGCCCCAGCCTGACCCCCCACCGAAATGTCAACCATTCAAACTTAAATAATTTTTAAAACATATAGTTAACAAGTAACAATGCATGGCATTCCGATAGGGCGACCATTGCCAAATATTTTCATGGTGGGGAGGTCGGGTGTTCGAATCCCATGGACTCCATAAAATTTTGAACTAACAACCAATTACAACGGTGCCACGTGGCAACCCATGACTGGGCCACGTGGCACCACACCATTCGTCCATTAAATGCCACATGTCACATCGTGATTCAACCACATGCCAATAATTGAATGCCATGTCACCAACTGCCATGTCATCATACGCCCTCTGCCAAGTCAGCCTATATGGACTGTACGGATTGTACAATCAACACAATTTTTTTACCTGTTTGGCGATTCGAATAGGTCGCGATATCTCTCTCATTCAATGTCTATTTGAACCCAAATGAGTTGCGTTGGGTTTGTGACAACGAGGGCTATGCACCTGTTTGTTTTGAGACAATTCCGAGAACTTTGATTTTTGAGCTAAAATTTGACCACTGGTCCAGATTTTGATCAGTTCTACCAACTGAACTGCATGATTTGCCTTAGAATTACAACCAAATAATTATTCTCTAGTATTTTGAAGGGAACATTTCAGCCCATAAGCATCTAGATTGGTTCAACTATTTATTCGACCTAGAGGAGGTGGACTATGCAGACACAAAAATGAGGTTTTTCGTGCATAGCCTTTTGGGGGAGGTGAGGAAATGGTTCAAAAGATTCCCTACAACAAGCATTCAAGAATTCGTCGTGTTCAAAACATCTTTCATTACTAGATGGGGAGACAAGAAGAAACCTTTGCATCTCTTAACATAGTATAATAATATGAAGAGGGTTCTGGAGGAGACAGTGCAAGAATTCTTAGCCTGTTTCATGAAGGCTTATAACTCGATTCTTATAGAACTCTAGCCACCCTTCGGAGCTATGCAATTGTGATACACCGAATCCTTCGATAGTGATTTCGCCTAGCTGTTGAGAGAAAGAATATCAACAAATCTAGATGCAATGATGAGCGACATAATCGAAGTCGAGGTAAACATGATGGTGTCGGGGAATATAAAACAAGGATTCAACAAAGGTGATAAGAAACACTAAGGGGATGTGCATCCATTGACATCGAGGTCCATGGATGACAAATTCGACTTAATGATGAAGACCATGGAGAAACTAATGGAAATAATTTCCATGCGAAACAGACCCGCTACGCGAGAACAACATGACCCCCAGCCCAGGAATCAGAACCTCAAAAGGGGTCAAGTCCCTCGGATCATACAAAGGGAGTAGAGAGAATAGGGAGACCAATAGACAAGGCCTCTGTTCTAAAATAGTTATGTGGATGAGGACTTCGATTAGATGTTTGAAGACCAAATACATTGTTGTGATGAGAAGAATCCATGCGTGTTTTTGACGAAGGGAGAACATGATTAGTACATGAGCGAAAATGATGATATGATGCTTGAGACAGATGACATGCTGTCCTGGGAAATATAAGAGTTCAGGTAAGGTTATAAGAATTCCATCATGCATTTTTAGAGGAAATATAACCTCAGGAGCAAGGAGGCACCTACTGAACCACAATAGAGAAATCCCATAAGGAAAACTTCGGTGGGCACCCCTTCCACAAGTCGACCGAAGCCAGACAACCCAACCAAGGATGCAACTGAATAGGAAAAGTCAAAGGAGGAGGCACCGAGGAAAGTGCTGGAAATAAGCCGAGAAGTGTGTGGAAAAGAGGTAGAGAAGGTCTGTCTCCCCTTTAAATTTGAGCATGAAATGACCAAGATCAAAATATCCGTCCCTTTTAACAAACTTATCAGAAAGGGTGAATATCAGGAGCAAATTATTAAAATGCTTAAAATGGGACAAACTCCCGACACTTTGAACGTCCAAGACGATCACCCTGCCATTTTGTTTTGTTCGCACATAGAGGAGACAAGCGACACTGAGGACATTCCCCCGTTCCATGTTAGTCTTAAATTCCATGACATGACCCTGCATAACGCCATGCTGGTCTCCGACACATCGCACAACATCATGCCAAAGGTGATCATGGACGAGTTGGGTTTGGACATCACCAGGCCCTATAAGGATCTTTTTTCTTTTGATTTGAGGAAATTTAAGTGCTTGGGTCTCATCAAAGACTTGGTTGTGTCACTGGTCCAAATTCCTTCGAAGAAAATGGTTATGGACGTGATCATGGCAAAAATACCCCCTAATTTTGGCATGCTACTATCTAGGTCGTGGGATGCAATGTTAAATGGGACTCTACAAATGGACATGTCATACACCACCATTCCTATAATTGGATAGGATAGAGGATTATATAGATATGTGCTACTGAAACATATGGTAAGTAGTAAGACGCAGCCGAATAACCATCCTATCTACTCAGTCGACACTGAGGTCAGTTCCTCCACATTCTACAATGAAATTAGTTTTGAAGAGGAAGAACCGACAGTCGTTATGACCATCGATGATAAAGCCGCACGACAACTAGAACAGTGTGCTGATTCGAGAAATCGTACAGAGAATGAGATATGGAACATGAGTTTCGGCGGTTCTGTCAGCAAAGAATGGGTAGGGGCTGACGTATGGATAAACCCCCCCAAAGTGGGCTCAAAACTCTGCTCGAACAAACTCTCTTTCGACTGTACAAACAACATGGCTGAGTATGAGGCACTAATTTTGGGCCTGAAGGTTTTAAAAGAATTAGGCATGGAGAAGATAGCAATACACGGAGACTCCAAGTTGATTATAAATCATGTGAAAGGTATATATCAGGCCAAACACCCCAGGCTGAGAGCGTACAGGAACTTGGTGTTGGACCTCCTCGAGGAATTATTAGAGTATAATCTATCGGTTATCCCGAGGGGAAAAATCAGATTGCTGATGCATTGGACACCTTGGCCTCTATTTTTAAAATTCCCATCTTCCCTAACAAAAAATACGAGATCGAAGTCAAACAGAAGCTGTCAGTTCCTGATAATATCAAATATTGGCAGGTGTTTGAGGACGATAAATAGGTGGAGAGATTTCTCCAAATGAGTGACGAGTTCACCAACGTAAACATTGATGATGAATGCTTCTGCGATGAATATGGGAGTGTAGATGCGTGCAGTCATGATGACCCTTTTCAGAACTAGATAGCGAGAAGGGACATAGTACAATTAAAAAACAACATCATCCCAAAGGGGTTAGTTCTGCTAGAAAAGTTGTTTGACTAAAATGACGTGGCTAGAAATCCCAAGATCTTCGTGAAGGACGAGGATGTTGAAGACTGGAATATTGGGACTTAGGAAAACCCAAAAATAATCAAATTGTCGAAAACGCTTAGTTCAGAGGTCAAACAAGACTACATCAAGCTCATGAAGGATTTCCCCGATGTTTTCGCTTGGAGCTATGATGACTTGAAGGTGTATGACACTAAAGTGATTCAGCATGTCATCCATCTCAAAGAAGACCAGAGGCCTTTCAAACAAAAACTGAGACAGATAAATCCCCTGCTACTACTGCTGATCGAAAAGGAGGTAAAGAAAATCTTCGAAGCTAAGATAATCGTTTCTTTAAGGTTTTCAAAATGGGTGGCTAATTTAGTACCTATAAGAAAAAAAACTGGCGAAATAAGATTGTGTGTGGATTTTCAAAACTTAAACCAAGTGTCCCTTAAGGACCATTACTCGCTCCCTAAAATGATGCAAAAGGTGGTAGGGTCCTAGAATATGTCCATGCTAGATGGTTTTTCAGGTTGTAGTCAAATCATGGTCCACCCAGATGACAGAGAAAAGTCGGCTTTTACGACAGCATGGGGAACGTTCATGTATGCTAAGATGCCTTTTGACCTGATGAACGCCGAAGCTACCTTCCAGAGGGTAATGGACATAGCATTTTCTGACGAAAAGGAAAAGTTTATTGTGATATATCTGGATGATATCACAGTATATTATGACTCCAATGAACAACACCTGAGGTACCTAAAGAAAGTTTTCCAGAAGTGAAGGAAATTCGGCATATCATTAAATCCAAAAAAATCACATTTCGATATGCAAGGAGGAAAGTTGTTGGGGAACATAATCTTGAAAGAGGGAATTAAGATAGACCTCAGGAGGGTTGAAGGAATCCTGGAAATTGACACTCCGCGCAGTAAGAAGGAGGTGAAATACTTCCTAGGAAAAGTAAACTTCTTGAGAAGATTCATCCCGAACCTGACATAAATTATAAAACATATCACCTGCATGCTTAGGAAGGGGAACGAGATCAAGTGGAACCCAAAATCCAGGGAATCATTTGAAGATATCAAGGTGGCCCTGACTAAAGCTCCCATGTTGGCCAACCCAGACTTCACGAAAGACTTCATCTTTTTCTTGTTCGCCTCAGAGCATACAATTTCTGGTGTGCTGTTACAGAAAGATGATAAGAACTTTGAGAAGCCTATACCCTAATTCAACAGGATGCTCAGGGATTCCCTAGTAAGGTATGGAATTATGGAGAAAGAAGCATACACCTTAGTAAAATAAAATTCAGAACGTACATATTTCACTCCCATGTTATCGCTTACGCACCCAACAACTCAGTCAAGGATATCTTGACTCAGCCTGACACTGAGGGAAGGAGGGTTAAGTGGATAGAGACCATGTTGGAATATGAACTTGAAATTAATCCTATGAAACTAATTAAGGGCTAGGGCCTTGCAAATATAATGGTGCAGTCGGACTACGATGTTGTGTAAATCAACTTAATTGCCGATCTGTCAGAGAATCCTTAGGAAGAAACAACTACGTAAGTGTCTCATAAGTTCGTTGATTCGCCATGGTATACAAACATCATATAGGTGATGAGAAATCTGCAAGCCCCTCCGGGTTTAAGTAATACCAAGGCTATATTTTTAAAGCTCAAAGCCATCAAGTTCTGGATTTTGGATAAATCACTGTACTAGAAAGATCCTAAAGGGATATTGCTGAGTTGTTTGCTGGAAAATGACGTGAAACAAGCTATCGAGGATTTTCACAAAGGTGACTGTGGAGGACACCACTACTGGAAAACCACCGCACACAAAATCCTAAGAGTAGGTTACTATTGGGATACAATCTTTGCATATGTATACAAAGAGGTTTCTAGTTGCCACAATTGTCATATTTTCAATGGAAGAAGGAAGCTGCAGCCCCTACCACTAAAACTGATCTCAGTTGAAGCACCTTTCATGCAGTGGGGTTTGGATTTCATAGGGGAAATAAATCTACCATTCTCAGCGCAGTACAAATGGATACCCATGGCCACATAATACTTCATGAAATGGATAGAATCGATCCCCATGAAGCAAGCTATCGATGCAGTCATCATCCAATTTATGGAGACAAACATCTTGTCAAGATTCATATGCCCTATCAAGATCATAACAGACAATGTGGCCACATTCAAGTCCAAGAATATGGAGAAGTTTAGTCAAGATTACAATATAACCTTGGGGAGTTCTACAATGTATTACCCACAAGGAAATGGGCTAGAAGAATCATCGAATCAAAGCTTGAACAAGATCATCAAGAGGCTCCTGCAAGACAACAAGAAGGCTTGGCATAAAAATCTTATTTACGTGCTATGGGAGGACAGGGTTACCACCAAAAATTCGATCTCAACGTCTCCATTCTAGATTGTATTACGGTGCAGGTGTAATTTTCCCCACCTCACTGGGGTTTCCCATCAGAAAGTTTTTGCAAGAGAAGGAGGCCGAGCCAGATGACATGTAGAGGAGAATAAATCAGCTGATCCACACACAACAAATGAGGAAACATATGTACAATTGATCACAAATCCATCAAGAGAGGTTGAAGAAAACCTTTGACAAGCACTCTAAGAAAGAGGAGTTTCAATTGGGAGATTTGGTGTTGAAATGGGACACGATAAATGAAGATAAAGGAAAGCATGGAAAGTTCGATAATCTTTGGACGGGTCCATTCAAAATCGATGCATATCGTGGAAATAATGCTTATTTTCTAGAAGAACTAAATGGAGAGTGCGTTGGTTGTGGGCCTGTAAACGACAGGTTCCTCAAATACTATCTAGTGCAATAAAATTTGTTTAAGTCACAAGTCATTGTAGATAATCATTTTATTTTTGTCTCAAGTTAGTATGTCAGCAGAAAATTGAATCTCAAAGTGAAGGCCCTAATTTTAGGCTGAGTTTGTTAGAAACTACATCGATAGGTTTAGGTTGCGTTTGTTTTTCATATTTTAGTGTCTGAGAGTTGAATAAGGCCCAATGGTCAAGCACCTGGTCTACCGTTGTTTTCTACCTCGCTGGGAGGATAGCATCCCCATTGGAGCCAGATATTAGCACCATCATTTTCCTTTTTAGTTAGAGATGATATTAGTCGGGTTTATGTCCGTGTGTCAAAGCATGTAAGGTCGGGGACCGGACAACATAGAGGTCGAATTCAAGAAAGTGGTCGCTTGTCCCTTGGAGTCGGGAAGGGATGTTAGAGTCCAAACATGCGTAAAAGTACGAGTCTGTTCCAAAAGAGTTGGGTCCTGTCATAAGGGAAGTTCTTACGTGCCTCGGATCGAGGCAAGTTGTTTAATAGAAGTCACGTCGGCAAGTGAAGTGATCATCATCAACTCAATATGAAGGTTGGGAGAATGAAAATCATGACGCTCATATCATGTATGTCCTACAACCTTTATCAGTTGTACCTTACACGCCTTGAAACATACTCGTCGCGTAGACGTGCCATAGGAGATCTTTAGTTCGTTTCAAAACATCCAGTCGCCATGAATTCAGTGTTCCCTGGCATGATTCCACCTCCCATCTTCTCTGTTATAAATTCCAGATGTTCTACACACATTCTATTTGCAAAACAGGCCTGTGCACTGTTTGTAGTTTTTTCTTGCAAGCCCAGGTTGATCAAGTTTTACGCCTTGTTCCTTTGCCAGATCCACCATATCTACGAAAAATATGGGTTGCACCATGGAAACCTCCCAAAACATAATAAAGGTTGTGTGAAGTGGTAGAAGTGCTAGGGCCGAGCCCCAAAGTGACTTGGATTCGTTCTTACTCACAACAGGCATCCCCAGGGATCCAAAGGAGATTTCCGTCTACCCGCGGAAATAATGATATCACACCACACAGAGGTTGGAGTGGAATAAGTTGCTCAGGAAGGAAGGATGTTGGAAGGCCTGTCTTCCCAACAACGAATACCCTGGAGAAGGGGTAGGCCAAGGAAGAACAAGGAAGCTAGAGAAACCCGAGTCCTAAAACGAGTTGCGCAAGAGATTGCCTGCCGAAGAATTACTTGTGCACGCTATTCGACTGGAACATGTTGAGGGTACAAGTCAAGAAATATGGAACAAAATGAGAAGGACAAATATCGAAGGCACAAGTGTTCAAGAATCATCCCAAGGGTTGAAGCAAGCACAACTCGCTATCACCGAGATTTACCAGGAAAACAGGGAACCGAGGTGACAATTAGCAACAAAGACCCTTGAAGTGTCAGCATCACAAGGCCATGAAGGAAACGTGTTGTGGCTCAAGAGACAATTCAGAGAGGCACAATATACAATCGTACAACTGCGTGAAACACAAAGGCTATCAGAAGAAAGGAATGCAAAGTAGTTCAAAGAATGTGAAGCGACCGAGGAGACAGTCCGCACAGCTCTTGCCTGCGTGCAGATAAAACATGATTAACTGAGTTCATTCTCGTATACTCAAACAGAGTGCGGATCTTGATAGTTTTGAAGGAGGCATTGACTTTAGACGATTTTTTCATTTTGGTAAAGGACACATAGTCATCAGCCACTTGCCACAAATGCATCCCAACAAATGAGTGCGAGACAAAAATCAGGGCTGTTGCAGTGGATGGATGGAGTCTCACAGAATAATAGATCTTTCAAATATATTTTCTAAGGAAGGAATTGACACATCACTCTCCCCTTGACGATACCTTGCCGATAACCGAATCCCCATGGCCGAATACAAGCAGTCATGATGCAACCATATGCAGTTGTTTTCTATTTTTTGAAAGGCATCATGAGAAGAGTCATTTAGCATAGAACAATCAGTTTCCTAAATTCTAGAGATAGTAGCTAGAGAGCAGGGTAGCCCAAGCGGTGCCCTTGCCTATATATTTGATCGTTTCACTATAAGTTGGGTTGGTTGGAAAATTAGTGTAGATAGTGACTATTGAATGTAGTTTGAGCTTGATCGAAATTTAATGCAAAGGTCCTGAAGCTTTGATGAAAATATTCTAATTGTAGTAGTTGGATGTATTTTTTTATTTCTTTGCGTACATACTTCCTGTATTCTTTATTCGTATATATTTCTGTCTAAATAGGAATGTATTTTCGAACCCGGGATTCACTGCACAATGCCCTGGGATTCACGCCATTTATAAAAATCATTTTCTTCTAAGTGAACTTTGAATTCATCCTCAACGGTGCTCTGAGTTGCTTCATGTGTTTTCTCCCCTCACCACACACTCGATTTTACACTGAAGACTGTTACTTGCTTAGCCTCTATCCTCTCAAGTTCAGTTACTGAGTCATTTGTTTCTATTGTTGTCTCGAACCGATTCCATGGCCCAAGGTCTTACCCTATTGCACCAATAGAACTAGAACTTATTATTCAAAGGTGTTAAATCTAGCTGACAACTCAAATCCATATCCTGTACCGAGACAAATTTTCTCGAGAGAGCCCTCTCCAGGTCCGAAAGGCTAGTTTTGGGTTTCAAAGTTGGTTTATAGGTTGCCTTTGTCATTCGTTTCTCAGCCGAGAGAAGTTTACAGAGAGCTAACAGAGCACAACCTTTGTGTTGTGCATTGATACTTAGTCACGTACCAATATATACTGAACACGTCATTTGTGCCTCGCAATGATATTCTGCACAGATTGCAAGCACTATACTACATAATGCCAGGGTTTAGTGTGTTCATACTACAAACTAATACTCTTTGCACATCATTATTATGTCGCACACCATTACTCTACTTGACACTCTTGGGTGTCATGTACAGATTTTCTGCACGTACTATTACCTTCACACCATGCACCAGTAACTATTCCTTTGTGCTACATGAAAATTCAACATGCATGCATACCATACCAATGTTGCACGTGCACCAATAATTCGAACTATGCTATGTCAATCATATCAAGCATACACCTTGCACATCAAATTATTAATTGTGCGCCACAATCCTTGCAATTTATGATGCCAAAATTCAACACATTTTACTCTACATCTATATTCTACACACGCCACTCATTATACATGGCATAGTGCCACACTTTAGTGCACATACCATATACACCCTTATTTTCTATGCAATGACAAACATTCAATGCTCACACCTGCACAACCTCATTTCTCCACAGCAAGGACTCCACACAGTGTAGTACTCAGTTTTTAATGTGCACTCCTGCACACCTTATTCTTTTTCTCTTCATTACTACTTAGTGCACACACTATTCCCGAAACTTAACTGATTTTTCATAGATTTTGATGCAGAAATTGGGGATTTTTCTCAATGGTCACCCAATTTCCACCATGGAATTTTTGCAACTATGAAATTTGTTCAATTTCACTCCAATACATCCAAATTAAACCTCTACAACAACAAATTCTTGTGTGCGCCACTGGTTGACATTTTTGGAGTGAATTCTTCCAAATTCCTTCACAAATTGCAAATCCTATTCCACGAATTCCACCCAATCTATCATGGCTTCTCTGTAACTTAAATTTTGATCAATTCTTATCTAAATTTCCTTAAAAATGGATTAAAATTAAGGAATATCTCAATACTTAACCAAATTTCCCCCAAATTATTCATGAATTTAACATAAAAAATTGGGGCTTTTACCCAATTTCTCTCAAGTGCTTCAAATTTCCATCATGGATGCATTGTAACTTGAAATTCAGCCACTTCCAAATTCAATTCGCTGTGAAAACCTGCTTCAACAAGATGTTAACTCGGTTCATCCAAGATCAATGTTGAAAATTGGGCTTTGATACCAATTTATAACACCCCCAACTAGGAAATGTCAGTTAAAAAATTTCTTTCTTTGATACCATTTTACCAACAATTTAACCAAAATTTCTTTGATACAACTCTGACACTAATTAAAACATGATACTACATTCTACAATGCATGGTTAAGTACATATTCATAACATAAATATACATGTAGCATAACATAATTAAACCCATGAAAATATATGCATAATTATTACTACAAACATGAGTTAACACACAAATTAGCACTTATATTTGAATAAATGACACCAACTGTGTGTAGACCTTCCATGTTCCTCCCAGCCTTAGACCACACTATTCATAAATCTGAACAGTGGGTCACCCCTGAGCTGGGGCTAAACTCCACTTGGGTAAGGGTTCCTAACCAGGCTAAAGTATCTCACTCAATAGGAACTCAGTCAGACGTAACTCAGTCACGGGTGAATCAATTACAAGAAAGTCCATCAGAGATGCCAATTCACACTGACAACCTATAGTCTCTCATTCCCCACTTGCTTTTCCCACCACAGGAAGTGTGCCCCTTCTTTTCTCAATAGTCCTTCAACTTCCCCACTTCCCTTTCAAGGCTTCAAAAACATGCTAGACTGGAATTCTCAGAACCCTATCGTTGCAGTTTGGTACCTCGGAAAATAATTCATAGCATTTCTCTCACATGGAGAGAATGCAATGTCTCATGGGCCTGACAACCTGCCTTTTCAGTCCAATAACCCACAGGCCCGACGACCTGCCTCTTCAGTCTAGCTCTCTAAGATAAGTCATGTACATGTATCTTTGACAAAAATCATCATAATTTTGATCACAATACTGGCTGGGTTCCATGATAAAAAGAGTCGGTTTCAGCTCATGGTTTAGTTCTATGATAAAATACTTAGGTTCAACTCACGATTCAACTCTATGACATAAAATTCAGGTTCAACTCACAACTCATAATGGTCTAATCATGAAAGATGAAATATGAAAATATACTAGAATGGACTAAGTCCAAACTATTTGACTGCATGTTCCCAAATTGACACTTGTCATGTNTCCAATCCATGGGTTTGGTATTAAGCTATGTCAACCTCAAAATGCAGGAGAGTCGGTGCTCCTAACTTCAATTGGGCCATTTGTCCCTGGTGAATTCATTCAAAGGTTGCTCTCAAAGATACAGACAATAATTATAAAGGTCAAATTATCTGCAAAGGTAAGGATTACTTGGTAAAATTATGAGATTCCATGCCTTCTCGTTCTCACTAGTCGATTACTCTCCAATCCATGGGTTTGGTATTAAGCTATGTCAACCTCAAAATGCAGGAGAGTCGGTGCTCCTAACTTCAATTGGGCCACTTGTCCCCGGTGAATTCATTCAAAGGTTGCTCTCATAGATACAGACAATAATTATAAAGGTCAAATTATCTGCAAAGGTAAGGATTACTTGGTAATAATTATGAGATTCCATATCTTCCCGTTCTCATAAGTCGACTACTCTGCAATCCACGGGTTTGGTATTAAGCCATCTCAACCTCAAAATGCAGGAGAGTCGGTGCTCCTAACTTCAATTGGGCCATTGGTCCCTGGTGAATTCATTCAAAAATTCATTCAAAGGCTGCTCTCATAGATACAGACAATAATTATAAAGGTCAAATTATCTGCAAATGTAAGGATTACTTGGTAATAATTATGAGATTCCATGTCTTCTCGTTCTTACTAGTCGATTACTCTCCAATCCATGGGTTTGGTATTAAGCTATGTCAACCTCAAAATGCAGGAGAGTCGGTGCTCCTAACTTCAATTGGGCCGTTTGTCCCTTGTGAATTCATTCAAAGGTTGCTCTCATAGACACAGACAATAATTATAAAGGTCTAATTTTCTGCAAAGGTAAGGATTACTTGGTAATAATTATGAGATTCCATTTCTTCTCGTTCTCACTAGTCGATTACTCTCCAATCCATGGGTTTGGTATTAAGCTATGTCAACCTCAAAATGCAGGAGAGTCGGTGCTCCTAACTTTAATTGGGCCATTTGTCCCCCGTGAATTCATTCAAAGGTTGCTTTCATAGATACAGACAATAATTATAAAGGTCAAATTATCTGCAAATGTAATGATTACTTGGTAATAATTATGAGATTCCATGTCTTCCTGTTCTCAGTAGTCGATTACTCTCCAATCCATGGGTTTGTATTAAGCTATGTCAACCTCAAAAATGCAGGAGAGTCGGTGCTCGTAACTTTAATTGGGCCATTGGTAACTCGTGAATTCATTCAAAGGTTGCTCTCATAGATAGAGATAATAATTATAAGGTCAAATGATTTAGAAGATAAGGATTACTTGGATTTTTTTTAAATTTTATTTATGTGATTAAAAAATATTAAAAGAAATGTTTTAATATTATTATAGTTTTTTTGAGTTAGAAGGTTAGTATTGTGATAAATCTTTTGAAATTGAGATCTAATCAAGATATGGACATTTTAAGAGAGTGGTTTTCATATTTTTTTCATCCCAATAAATTTTGGGAAATATCCAAGTCTCATTTTCACTATGGAGTTTGTCCAATTTGATTTTATTTTAACAATGTTGATTTTCTTCTTTACACTAGTCAAAACAAAGAGATATTTTTTATCTTAATTTTTGTTTGCCCTCCAATTGTTTATGACACCACAATTTATCCTTAAA
>JZKD02S2066783.1:308987-325452 GCA_000966675.3 Picea glauca | reverse complement strand
GAGCCTGTTTTAGACCATACAAGGCCTTCTTTAATTTGCACACATAGTCTGCATTCTCTGACAACTGAAATACTTTTGGTTGTTCAATGTAGAATTCTTCTTCAAGTTCCCCATTCAGAAAATTTGATTTTACATCCATCTGATACACTTTAATATTTTTGGAGCATGCATAAGCTAAAAGAAAACAGATTGCTTCCATTTTGGAAACTCGGGAAAAGGTCTCTTCAAAGTTGATTCCTTCAATCTGTGCATATCGTTTACATACCAATATAGCTTTGTTCCTTGTAACCTATCCATATTCATTCAATTTATTCATGAAAATCCATTTTGTGTCGATCACATTCTTATTCTTTAGTCTTGGAACCAATTCCCAATTGTCAATTTTCTCTATTTGATCCAATTCTTCATCCATGGCCTTATTCCAAAATTTATCCTTTCTGGCTTCTTCAAAACAATTTGGTTCAATTGTAGATAAGAGTGCTAGGTGTGTTTGTTCTAGTGAATGAATTCTTCTTCTAGTCTAAACTCCTGCATCTTTTTTTCTGATAATCTGATATGAAGGATGATTCTTCTGTACTCGTCTACTAGGTGTCTTTGGAGACACTTGCCGAACTTGCTCTTCTATTTTTGTCGAATTCTCTTCATCTTCCTCTTCTACTTATTTTTCATCTTCTGCTTCTTCTTCAAAAGGCTGTTCCATTGACTCATTTTATTTTTCCTTTGATTCCAGTATGCCCATTTCATCAATTGTTACGTTCATGCTTTCCACAACTTTGTTCAATCTCAGATTGTAACACTTGTATGCTTTCCTTGTACTTGAGTAACCAACAAGTACTCCTTTGTCCACACGAGAGTCAAAATTTCCCATTATGCCATCTTCTCTTTTGATATAGCATTTGCTTCCAAAACCTCTGAAGTGATTCACATTTGTTGGTCTTCCTTTCCATAGCTCGTAAGGAGTTATGTCATTGTTGTTTCAGAGCATAAAATCTGTTTTGAATGTGAACTCCTGTATGCACTTCCTGTGTCCAAAAAATATCTATCAATTTTGAATCCATTAGCATTGTTCGAGCCATTTACTGTACTATCCTATTCTTTCTTTCAACAACTCCATTATGTTGAGGTGTCCTAGCAATGGATAATTGCCTTTTTATTCCATGATTGTTGCAGTAGTCCATAAATTCCTTTGAGGTGAATTCTCCTCCATTATCAGATCTCAAGCATTTGATTCTTGAATCCATCTCATTTTCAACCATTTCCTTGTAGATATTGAAGTTTTCAAAAGATTTTGACTTATTCTTGAGAAATCAAACTACATTCATTCTTGTATAATCATCAACTAATAACATAAAGTATCTCTCCCATTTTAAGCCCCTTGTTTTAGTTGGTCCAACTAGATCAGTATGCACAATTTCCAGTGGTCTTGTCATTGAATATTCCTTTGATTTCAACCTAGTCTTTGTTTGCTTTCCTTGTTGACAATGCTTGCATAAAGTGTTGGTTGGTTTCATGATATGGGGTATTTCTCTGACTTCTTATCTTTTGCTGACTTTGATAAGGTTATCAAAATGCATGTGACCCATTCTTCAGTGCCATAGCCAACTTTCATATTCCTTTCCTAGACAACATTTTTCATTTCCAATTTCACTCAACACATATATGTTGCTTGAAGTTCTTGCAACTGTAGAAACCAATCTCCCTGAACCTTCTTTTCTTATCTCAAACTTTTGTGAATCAAAAGTAACTTTATGACCTTGGTCACACATTTGACTCACACTTAGAAGATTATGTTTCATATCTTCTACTAGTTGAACATTTTCTTCCTTTTCATTCTTGTTCCCAATTCAGACTGTGCCTTTTCCAATGATTCTGGATGAATCATCATTTCTGAAGGAGACTGATCCATCTCTTTACTTTCGTAATGTAAGAAACATGTCTCTATCACCTGTCATGTGTTTTGAACACCCACTGTCAACATACCAACCACGTTTCTTCTACTTATCTTGTAGAGAGATTGCAAATTCTTCATTGCTATACTGATCTTGCTTTCTTATCCATGTCGTTTTCTGATGTTCCTATCTGTGACAATTGTTATTCTATTAAGGTTTTTTAGGAGGGACTGTCATTCTGCAATCTTTGGCCACATGTCCAAAAATGTTACATTTGTAACATTCCACTTTAGTGCTCAAAGATTCAAATCTGTTGTAACCTCTTCTTTGTGTTTCACTAGGTCTTCTTGAATAACCCCTTTGTGTATGACTCTCAAAGTTGTTATTGTTCCTATTGTCAGCTTTGCAATTCACAACTTTATGTCCAAAATTATTACATGCATAACATAAACCAAAAAATATAGTTTGATACCTGGGAGTTGAGGATCTTCTAAAGGGAGGTGCTCTTATGAATCCTTCTTCTTCTTGAAGCCTATCTATTGGTTGTTGATTCTAGAATATGACTGTTCTCGGTGGAGGAGTATCTCTGTAATCTTCATTGTATATCCTTCTATCCCCTTTGATTGTTTCTGCATAGATTTTTGGATATGTTTTTTGCTCTATTGTTTCAGAGCTTGATCCCTTTTCTGTCTGAGTGTATCCAAGTTCGGTCTTGTCAAGATGAGATTTTTGACTGCTGATAATGTCATCCACAACTTTTGAGCTATTCAACATATTTTTATTTTGAATATCCTTTCTTAGTGCATCTCTGCTTCCAAGTTTCCAATGATCCTGTCCTTTTCTTCTAGATTTTCTTTGAGTGCTTCTTCAATTTTTTTATCTTCTTCTATTTGAACCTTCAATTTTGTGATCATTTGTTCTAGTTCTCGAGTGTCCTTTTTCTTGTCTAGTTTTGCTTGTAGTTTCTTGGTCTTCTTCTTTTCTCTTATGATAACTTCTATGGCACACATTAATTCTTCTCAATATTCAACTTCCACCTCTTCAATTTCTTCTTTGACTTCTTCATATTCTTCTTCGACTTCTTGATATTATTCTTCGTAGTCTTGTTTGTCAGAGTATTTTACTACCGTGAATATAACTCTTCCTCTCTGACTGTCATTGATTTCATCTTCATCTGATGATGAATTGTCTTCTTTCATGCATAATCTTTTCTTGAAAACTTTCTTTGTAGTTATTTTGCCTTTATATGTGTGTTTTCCTTTTGAGTAACCTTCATCATTTCTCTTTTTCTTATGAGGACATTTGTTAGCAAAATGACCAATACCATCACAGTTAAAACAAATTAAATGAATCTTACCTCTATACCTACTGTTGGTTCCCTTGTTCAGTCTTTTGACGAAGTTGGCAACTTCTTCATCATCTTCCAAGACGTCACTGCTGTTGCTATATTGTTCTTGTTGCTATTTCTTTTGCATTGATCTTTTGGATTCTTTGAAGGCTTCTTCTTTTACATATAGATTTTCCTATTTAGTTCTCATTTCATATGCTGTGAAGATTCCATGCATTTTGTCGATGATTATTGAGTATAGATCAGATATTTCTTCTAGTGCTGATATCTTAGGGTTGAATCTCATAGGGAGAGATCTTAGTACCTTTTGAACAATTACATATTCTTCTATTTCTTCTCCCAATCCTATGATTGCATTCACTATTTCATCGACTCGTAAGAAGTAGGCTACAATATTTTCATCTTCCTTCATTTTTAGTTGTTCGAACTAAACTCTATAAGTTTAAAGCTTTGTTGCTTTGAACTTTGTATCTCCTTCATAAATATTTTGAAGCTTGTCCCAAATCTCTTTAGCGGATTTACAATGTGCAACTTTGGTGAATACCGTATCACTGAGAGAATTCAAAACTGCATTTTTGGCTTTGGAATTATTCTCACTGAGTTTCACTACTTTGTCATTTGTTGGTGGAATTGCTGGTGCGGTGTATCCATCTACAATTGATTGCCAAACTTGAAATCCATGTGCCTATATATATGTCTTCATCCTTATGCTCCAAAAATCATACTTTTGTCCATCAAACTGTGGTATTCCATTTTTATACAAGTTGGTTCTCTCCATGATCTACCTTTTAGTGGTTAAACTGACTTCTAAAGGAACCCTCTTTGATACCAATTGTTGGATTACTGAGAGGGGGGGTGAATCAGTAATAGAGAAATTATAATCCTTTTTAACCAAATAATCCAAGTGTTATATCAATGTAGAATTATTATCGAATAATGAAAAATAAGAGATGAACAATCACACACATACACAATACACCAGTGTTTTATGTGGAAAACCAAAGCGGAAGAAAACCACAGAATTATTTTTCTTATATGTCTTGAAGAATTACATTCATTGGAAGCACCAACATCCTTTGTTTTCTAGTTGCAACTGGAATGTGGCTCCAACCCCCTAGTTTCTCAGGCTACAACCTGAGGGAAGATCCAACTCCCTAATCCTCTGGCTACAACTAGAAGTAGTGTAACGTCCCCCGACCATCATCCCGCTGGTCGGGAAAACACTACTGTGCAAAGCAACACTTCTGTAACACATTATGCATTCTAATGAACTTAAAATGCTTAATTACAATTAAACATAGAATTACTGCTAACATAAATAATCCCTTCCATTAACAATAATTCATATGCACAACATAATACATGATACATATATGACTCATAGGCATGCAAAACATAATATTAAGCATAAGCTGATACTTATATTTGAAACTGTCATGCACCAACAACTGCATGTAGACCTTCCACGAACCTCCTAGCCTTAGGCCACGCTGATCATCACTCTCAGCAGTAGGTCACCCTCAAGCTGGGACTAAGCTCCATAGGACAGGGAATCCTACACTAGGCAAGGTCAACAGGAAGACACATAGTTACAGAGGAAGGATTCTCTCCCAGGAACCACTTATGCCCACTGCCCACAGACTCTCCTTCCCCACATGCCTGTCCCACCCCAGGAGTATAGACCTTCTTTGTCACCTAGACAGTCCTTCGACTGCTAAACTCCCTTGCATTGGGCTTCAACAACAGACCGGACCAGAAATCTTTGAGCTTTGTGGCAGCTACAAGGTTCCTTCTAGGAGCTCTCTCCTTCCTCCACGCACTCTCTCACCTGGAGAGAGTCACTCACAGGCCTAACAACCTACTTCTTCAACCAAAACCACCTCTCTCACCTGGAGAGAGTGTTGCACATAGGCCTGACAACCTGCTTCTTCACCTCCATTCTAGCGCAAGGAGGACAACAGTAAGGCTCAACAAGGAACCAATGATGGTAGCCAATCACACTCAACCAAGGGACTGCGTGGCCACAATAGCCCACAGTTAAAACAAACACAGCACAAACAATTACGGTATGCTCAGGTTCTTAGAAGACAACAACCTAAGCAGTTAAGCACGAACTCATATTTTTAGTGTGTACAAACCCAGGTTCACAGGACACACAGGTCGACCTTTCCCTCCCGACTGGTTTCTTAGATGTGTGTTGTTATGAAAAGGTCCAACATAGAGGTAAAACGGGTACATATTGAGGGTGCGTCGGCTTCCCCGGAAAACATCAGAGGATGGCCTCACAGTTTCGGGTTTCAAAGCTGTTTGAGGTATGCCAAGGTCGAATACAGAGGCCACGGGATTCACGGTTCAGACAGTCGATGGTCAAATGGAGGAGGAACCCTTGGACTCAAGTGGTGAATCGAAGAATGAAGGACGAACCCCCAACATGGCTTACTTCTCTAGTTTTAACTGTATGTGCCCAGGTCAACACCTGTCTCCCTGGGGCTGCATGTTTCCCATCTTGCAAACGTTCCCCTCCCAGGAACTTAGGATAAAACATATACATTTTCACAGCTTTGGAATAATATTTAATTATTATTCCCAAGGACTTAAGCCCTCAATATTAGCCCCTCTTCTAACCTTTTAGCCCCCTCTCCCTTATCCATGCTTTGTGGAAGCTTAGTCCCCCATCACTCGTTCATCGTGGTCAGTTCACACACAGAGATTTTTTTTTTTTTGTATTAATATTGTGCATAATTACATGTACAAAAATCAGGCTCCTGGCCCTCAACACTTAGGCTCCCTGGCCTAAATAACACATAAGACCACTAGCTTATATAAACTTGGCTCACCAGCCTATAAAAAAAAATTACAATTCATAATACAATTGGGGCACGTCCTTGGGGTATTACAAGGAGGCTACAACCCCCTATGTTCTCTGGCTACAACCACCTGTCCTTACCTCGTCCAACCGCCCTGAAGTAGAAGTAGAATGATGGAACAAATGTCACACTATCACTGTGATATATATCACTGTAAACCTATACCAATAAACTTGAACCATGCATCAACTATGCATCAACTTGTACCTCAACCTATAATCAACTTGTACCATAAACAAGTGTATCAACCATGCACCAACCTATAACATAAACAAGTGCATCAACCATGCACCAACCTGTACCAAACAATTTATAATCAACCTGTACCATAAACAAGTGAAACCAACAATGTACCAAGTATGTACCAATCATGTTTCAAGTACTCATCAACAATTACTCATCAATATGTACCAACATCATCAACTATACATCTCATGTATGTGCCAACTCATCAACTACTTGTCTCAACCATGTACCCAACTTGTACCTCAACCAAAAGCCTCATAAATTTCATCATCCAAATATGATTTGTAACTCTGTAATAAACCTAGTGTATATGATCACATACCTACAAACCTTCCTTAACTTTAACAACAAGAGACTAGCATTTTCATCAAACTTTTCTTTAGTCTCACATGACTAGTTTTGGATTAGTCAATAACCCAAACTTGAAATAATCATAACTTTGTACCTGTAATGAATAAATATATGAAACTTATGCATAGTGCTATTCAATGTGTTTTATCCAATTCCTCTAGGTTTCATTACTTGGAACCTCTCAGAAAAGGAGTTATAGAAAAAATGGCATACCTTGCTGGATTCTGTCTTATTCTAGAGAGTGACCTTGTAGAGTGTGCCCCACACAGAATATTTGTTGAATAGATATGAAACTATTACAAAATACCACATAATTTACTCTAACCAACACATTTGGTCTTACTGAATTTTTATCTGTTGTGAAGAAGTTATGATGTTTTTACCCGAAACACCTATTTTTGACTAGTTTCAGGACTAGCCACAAACCCTATTTTCCACAGAGTGTAACTCCAAAAATTAAATGACCCACAAGATGAATTGTTTACCATAGATACTTGGATATGTTTCCTCAATGGAATAGCAATTTCATGGTCTGAATCATTCTAGAAAAAAAATTATTGTGAAAATGGTAAGATGATCTATAAATAACATACCTTAGAAAGCATCATCAAAAGAATTTATCCTTCCTTGAATTCCGACCTTCTTTTCGTCACCTTCCCTCAGAAAGTAGGTTAAAGTATAATTTGGTTACCTCATACACCTCTAGGTATTCAATATGCTCAAGTGTGTCTTGAATGAGAGAGCCTTGCCTCTTATTTATACTCTCCACGTAGCTTCCTTAAAAACATCTTCTAGGTCACTTTGCCCACTTTCCTTATTTTAGGGTTAACCCACTTCTAATTTCTCCATTAAATTTATTATNGAGCCTGTTTTAGACCATACAAGGCCTTCTTTAATTTGCACACATAGTCTGCATTCTCTGACAACTGAAATACTTTTGGTTGTTCAATGTAGAATTCTTCTTCAAGTTCCCCATTCAGAAAATTTGATTTTACATCCATCTGATACACTTTAATATTTTTGGAGCATGCATAAGCTAAAAGAAAACAGATTGCTTCCATTTTGGAAACTCGGGAAAAGGTCTCTTCAAAGTTGATTCCTTCAATCTGTGCATATCGTTTACATACCAATATAGCTTTGTTCCTTGTAACCTATCCATATTCATTCAATTTATTCATGAAAATCCATTTTGTGTCGATCACATTCTTATTCTTTAGTCTTGGAACCAATTCCCAATTGTCAATTTTCTCTATTTGATCCAATTCTTCATCCATGGCCTTATTCCAAAATTTATCCTTTCTGGCTTCTTCAAAACAATTTGGTTCAATTGTAGATAAGAGTGCTAGGTGTGTTTGTTCTAGTGAATGAATTCTTCTTCTAGTCTAAACTCCTGCATCTTTTTTTCTGATAATCTGATATGAAGGATGATTCTTCTGTACTCGTCTACTAGGTGTCTTTGGAGACACTTGCCGAACTTGCTCTTCTATTTTTGTCGAATTCTCTTCATCTTCCTCTTCTACTTATTTTTCATCTTCTGCTTCTTCTTCAAAAGGCTGTTCCATTGACTCATTTTATTTTTCCTTTGATTCCAGTATGCCCATTTCATCAATTGTTACGTTCATGCTTTCCACAACTTTGTTCAATCTCAGATTGTAACACTTGTATGCTTTCCTTGTACTTGAGTAACCAACAAGTACTCCTTTGTCCACACGAGAGTCAAAATTTCCCATTATGCCATCTTCTCTTTTGATATAGCATTTGCTTCCAAAACCTCTGAAGTGATTCACATTTGTTGGTCTTCCTTTCCATAGCTCGTAAGGAGTTATGTCATTGTTGTTTCAGAGCATAAAATCTGTTTTGAATGTGAACTCCTGTATGCACTTCCTGTGTCCAAAAAATATCTATCAATTTTGAATCCATTAGCATTGTTCGAGCCATTTACTGTACTATCCTATTCTTTCTTTCAACAACTCCATTATGTTGAGGTGTCCTAGCAATGGATAATTGCCTTTTTATTCCATGATTGTTGCAGTAGTCCATAAATTCCTTTGAGGTGAATTCTCCTCCATTATCAAATCTCAAGCATTTGATTCTTGAATCCATCTCATTTTCAACCATTTCCTTGTAGATATTGAAGTTTTCAAAAAATTTTGACTTATTCTTGAGAAATCAAACTACAGTCATTCTTGTATAATCATCAACTAATAACATAAAGTATCTCTCCCATTTTAAGCCCCTTGTTTTAGTTGGTCCAACTAGATCAGTATGCACAATTTCCAGTGGTCTTGTCATTGAATATTCCTTTGATTTCAACCTGGTCTTTGTTTGCTTTCCTTGTTGACAATGCTTGCATAAAGTGTTGGATGGTTTCATGATATGGGGTATTTCTCTGACTGCTTCTCTTTTGCTGACTTTGATAAGGTTATCAAAATGCATGTGACCCATTCTTCTGTGCCATAGCCAACTTTCATCTTCCTTTCCTAGACGACATTTTTCATTTCCATTTTCACTCAACACATATATGTTGCTTGAAGTTCTTGGAGCTGTAGAAACCAATCTCCCTGAACCTTCTTTTATTATCTCAAAATTTTGTGAATCAAAAGTAACTTTATGACCTTGGTCACACATTTGACTCACACTTAGAAGATTATGTTTCATATCTTCTACCAGTTGAACATTTTCTTCCTTTTCATTCTTGTTCCCAATTCAGACTGTGCCTTTTCCAATGATTCTGGATGAATCATCATTTCCGAAGGAGACTGATCCATATATTTACTTTCGTAATGTAAGAAACTTGTCTCTATCACTTGTCATGTGTTTTGAACACCCACTGTCAACATACCAACCACGTTTCTTCTGCTTATCTTGTAGAGAGATTGCAAATTCTTCATTGCTATATTGATCTTGCTTTCTTATCCATGTCATTTTCTGAGGTTCCTATCTGTGACTGTTGCTATTCTATTAAGGTTCTTTAGGAGGGACTGTCATTCTGCAATCTTTGGCCACATGTCCAAAAATGTTACATTTGTAACATTCCACTTCAGTGCTGAAATATTCAAATCTATTGTAACTTCTTCTTTGTGTTTCACTAGGTCTTCTTGAATAACCCCTTTGTGTATGACTCTCAAAGTTGTTATTGTTCCTATTGTTAGCTCTGCAATTCATAGCTTTATGTCCAAAATTATTACATGCATAACATAAACCAAAAAATATAGTTTGATACCTGGGAGTTGAGGATCTTCTGAAGGGAGGTGCTCTTATGAATCCTTATTCTTCTTGAATCCTATCTATTGGTTGTTGATTATGGAATATGAATCTTCTTGGTGGAGGAGTATCTCTGTAATCTTCATTGTATATCCTTCTATCCCCTTTGATTGTTTCTGCATAGATTTTTGGATATGTTTTTTTCTCTATTGTTTCAGAGCTTGATCCCTTTTCTGTCTGAGTGTATCCAAGTCCGGTCTTGTCAAGATGAGATTTTTGACTGCTGATAATGTCATCCAAAAATTTTGAGCTATTCAACATATTTTTATTTTGAATATCCTTTCTTAGTGCATCTCTTCTTCCAAGTTTCCAATGATCCTGTCCTTTTCTTCTAGATTTTCTTTGAGTGCTTCTTCAATTTTTTTATCTTCTTCTATTTGAACCTTCAATTTTGTGATCATTTGTTTTAGTTCTCGAGTGTCCTTTTTCTTGTCTAGTTTTGCTTGTAGTTTCTTGGTCTTCTTCTTTTCTCTTATGATAACTTCTATGACACACATTAATTCTTCTCAATATTCAACTTCCGCCTCTTCAATTTCTCTTTTTGACTTCTTCATATTCTTCTTCGGCTTCTTGATATTCTTCTTCGTAGTCTTCTTTGTCAGAGTCTTTTACTACAGTGAATATAACTCTTCCTGTCTCACTGTCATTGATTTCATCTTCATCTGATGATGAGTTGTCTTCTTTCGTGCATAAGCTTTTCTTGAAAACTTTCTTTGTTGTTATTTTGCCTTTATATGTGTGTTTTCCTTTTGAGTAACCTTCATCATTTCTTTTTTTCTTATGAGGAAATTTGTTAGTTAAATGACCAATACAATCACAGTTAAAACAAATTAAATGAATCTTACCTCTATACCTACCATTGGTTCCCTTGTTCAGTCTTTTGACGAAGTTGGCAACTTCTTCATCATCTTCCAAGACGTCACTGCTGCTGCTATATTTTTCTTGTTGCTATTTATTTTGTATTGATCTTTTGGATGCTTTGAAGGCTGCTTCTTTTACATATAGATTTTCCTGTTTAGTTCTCATTTCATATGCTGTGAAGATTCCATGCATTTTTTCCATGATTATTGAGTTTAGATCCAATCTTTCTTCTAGTGCTGATATCTTAGGGTTGAATCTCATAGGGAGAGATCTTAGTACCTTTTGAACAATTATAGATTCTTCGATTTCTTCTCCCAATCCTATGATTGAATTCACTATTTCATCGACTCGTAAGAAGTAGGCTACAATATTTTCATCTTCCTTCATTTTTAGTTGTTCGAACTAAACTCTGTAAGTTTGAAGCTTTGTTGCTTTGACCTTTGTATCTCCTTCATAAATATTTTGAAGCTTGTCCCAAATCTCTTTAGTGGATTTACAATGTGCAACTTTGGTGAATACCGTATCACTGAGAGCATTCAAAAGTGCATTTTTGGCTTTGGAATTATTCTCACCGAGTTTCACTGCTTTGTCATTTGTTGGTGGAACTACTTGTGTTGTGTATCCATCTACAATTGATTGCCAAACTTGAAATCCATGTGCCTGTATATATGTCTTCATCCTTATGCTCCAAAAATCATACCTTTGTCCATCAAACTGTGGTATTCCATTTTTATACAAGTTGGTTTTCTCCATGATCTACCTTTTAGTGGTTAAACTAACTTCTGAAGGAACCCTCTTTGATACCAATTGTTGGATTACTGAGAGGGGGGGTGAATCAGTAATAGAGAAATTGTAATCCTTTTTAACCAAAAAATCCAAGTGTTATATCAATGTAGAATTATTATCAAATAATGAGAAATAAGAGATGAACAATCACACACATACACAATACACTAGTGTTTTACGTGGAAAACCAAAGCGGAAGAAAACCACAGAATTATTTTTCTTATATGTCTTGAAGAATTACATTCATTGGAAGCACCAACATCCTTTGTTTTCCAGTTGCAACTGGAAGGTGGATCCAACCCCCTAGTTTCTCAGGCTACAACCTGAGGGAAGATCCAACTCCCTAATCCTCTGGCTACAACTAGAAGGAGTGTAACGTCCCCCGACCATCATCCCGCTGGTTGAGAAAACACTACTGTGAAGAACAACACTTCTGTAACACATTATGCATTCTAACGAACTTAAAATGATTAATTACAATTAAACACAGAATTACTGCTAACATAAATAATCCCTATCATTTACAATAATTCATATGCACAAAAGAATACATGATACATATATGACTCATAGGCATGCAAAACATAATATTAAGCATAAACTGATACTTATCTTTGAAACTGTCATGCACCAACAACTGTGTGTATACCTTCCACGAACCTCCCAGCCTTAGGCCGCGCTACTCATCACTCTCAGCAGTAGGTCACCCTCAAGCTGGGACTAAGCTCCACAGGACAGGGAATCCTACGCTAGGCAAGGTCAACAAGAAGACACATAGTTACAGAGAAAGGATTCTCTCCCAGGAACCACTTATGCCCACTGCCCACAGACTCTCCTTCCCCACATGCCTGTCCCACCCCAAGAGTATATACCTTCTTTGTCACCTAGATAGTCCTTCGGCTGCCAAACTCTCTTGCCTTGGGTTTCAGCAACAGACTGGACCAGAAATATTCGAGCTCTATGGCATCTACAAGGTTCCTTCTAGGAGCTCTCTCCTTCCTCCGCGCACTCTCTCACCTGAAGAGAGTCACTCACAGGCCTAACAACCTACTTCTTCAACCACAACCACCTCTCTCACCTGGAGAGAGAGTTGCACACATGCCTGACAACCTGCTTCTTCAACTCCATTATAGTGCAAGGAGGACAACAGTAAGGCTCAACAAGGAACCAATGATAGTAGCCAATCACACTCAGCCAAGGGACTGCATGGCCACAACATCCCACAGTTAAAACACACACGGCATAAACAATTATGGTATGCTCAGGTTCTTAGAAGACAACAACCCAAGCAGTTAAGCACAAACTCATATTTTTAGTGTGTACAAACCCAGGTTCACAGGACACACAGGTCAGCCTTTCCCTCCCGACTGGTTTTTCAGATGTGCGTGGTTATGCAAAGGGCCAACGTAAAGGTCAAACGGGTACATATTGAGGGTGCGTCGGCTTCCCCGGAAAACATCACAGGATGGCCTCATGGTTTTGGGTTTCAAAGCTGCATGAGGTATGCCAAGGTCGAATACAGAGGCCACGGGATTCACGGTTTAGACAGTCGACGGTCAAATGGAGGAGGAACCCCTGGACTCAAGTGGAGTATCTAGGAATGAAGGACGAACCCCCAACATGGATTACTTCTTTGGTTTTAACTGCATGTGCCCAGGTCGACACCTATCTCCCTGGGGCTGCATGTTTCCCATATTGCAAATGTTCCCCTTCCAGGAACTTAGGATAAAACATATACATTTTCACAGCTTTGGAATAATATTTAATTATTATTCCCAAGGACTTAAGCCCTCAAGATTATCCCCTCTTCTAACCTTTTAGCCCCCTCTCCCTTACCCACGCTTTGTGGAAGCTTAGTCCCCCATCACTCGTTCATCATGGTCAGTCCACACTCAAAGATGTTTTTTTTTTTGTATTAATATTGTGCATAATTACATGTGCAAAAATCAGGCTCTTGGCCCTCAACACTTAGGCTCCCTGGCCTAAATAATACATAAGCCCACTAGATTATATAAACTTGGCTCACCAGCCTATAAAACAAAATTACAATTCATAATACAATTGGGGCATGTCCTTAGGGTATTAAAAGGAGGCTAAAATCCCCTATGTTCTCTGGCTACAACCGAAAGGTGGATACAACCACCTGTCCTTACCTCGTCCAACCGCCCTGAAGTAGAAGTAGAATGATGGAACCAATGTCACACTATCACTGAGATATATATCACTGTAAACCTGTACCAATAAACTTGAACCATGCATCAACTATGCATCAACTTGTACCTCAACCTGTAATCAACTTGTACCATAAACAAGTGTATCAACCATGCACCAACCTGTACCATAAACAAGTGCATCAACCATGCACCAACATGTACCAAACAATTTGTAATCAACCTGTACCATAAACAAGTGCAGCCAACAATGTACCAAGTATGTACCAATCATGTTTCAAGTACTCATCAACAATGACTCATCAATATGTACCAACATCATCAACTATACATCTCATGTATGTGTCAACTCATCAACTACTTGTCTCAACCATGTACCCAACTTGTACCTCAACCAAAAGCCTCATAAATTTCATCATCCAAATATGATTTGTAACTCTGTAATAAACCTAGTGTATATGATCACATACCTGAAAGCCTTCCTTAACTTTAACAACAAGAGACTAGCATTTTCATCAAACTTTTCTTTAGTCTCACATGAATAGTTTTGGATTAGTCAACAACCCTAACTTGAAATAATCATAACTTTGTACCTGTAATGAATAAATATATTAAACTTATACACAATGCTATTCAGTGTGTTTTATGAAATTCCTCTAGGTTTCACTACTTGGAACCTCTCATAAAAGGATTTATAGAAAAAATGGCATACCTTGCTGAATTATGTCTTATTCTAGAGAGCGACCTTGTAGAGTGTGACCCGCATAGAATATTTGTTGAATAGATATGAAACTGTTACAAAAAATACTGCATACTTTAATCTAACCAAAACATTTGGTCTTACTGAATTTTTATCTGTTATGAAGAAGTTATGACGTTTTTACCCGAAACACTTGTTTTTGACTAGTTTCAGGACTAGCCACAAACCCTATTTTCCACAGAGTGTAACTCCAAAAATTCAACGACCCACAAGATGAATTGTTTACCATAGATACTTGGATATGTTTCCTCAATGGAATAACAATTTTGTGGTCTGAATCATTCTAGAAAAAAATTTATTGCAAAAATGGTAAGATGACCTGTAAATAACATACCTTAGAAAGCATCATCAAAAGAATTTATCCTTCCTTGAATTCCAGCCTTCTTTTCTTCACCTTCCCTTAGAAAGTAGGTTCAGGTATAATTTGGTTACCTCATACACCTATAGGTATTCAATATGCTCAAGTGTGTCTTGAATGAGAGAGCCTTGCCTCTTATTTATACTCTCCACGTAGCTTTCTTAAAAACATCTTCTAGGTCACTTTGCCCACTTTCCTTATTTTAGGGTTAACCCACTTCTAATTTCTCCATTAAATTTATTATTCAAATAATTTATTTTTTATTCCCTTTGAATTACAGTACACTCATCACTTCAATTTATTATTTACCTTCTAAAATCTCTTAAACAACTTTGATTACTTTGACCTTTTGGGGCTTCTAGATGACATAAGAGGGTCCTCCAACTTCATAAGTCCATAACTCTCAAACTGTGAGGATTTATGTGACGTTCCACATACCACCAGAAATGGAATGACATGTACCTTACATATAGAACAGTATTTCCTAAAAATATATTAAAACTCATACCATTATCCATCAAACAAACTTGGGTCCATTACCTAAACCTAGGTTCTCCAACTTATCATGACCATAACTCTCTAACCGCGAAGAATTATGTGACGTTCCACATACCACTAGAAATTGCATGACAAACACTATCCATATAGGATGGTTTCACTAACAAATTCACTAACCTTCATCTCATTATTCCATAAATAAGCATGGGTTATCTAACCATACTTCTAGGATAACTCAATCCGCAAAGCGTCTTCCCGTGAGGAATTTCACCATAAGGGGACCACTTTGGAGTTCATCCATCTATAATTCTTATCAACCATATCAAGACAATAATGACTCATCTTTACATCAAACAAACTTGGGTCCATTACCCAAACCTTTGTGCTACCGGGCTTTCTTCAAGGGTTGAAATCAATGACAACCAACCTTAATCAACACAGAATATGAAGTAGAATGCTATAAATGCAACAATTTTGGACACATGACCAAATATTGCAAATTGACCATTCCCACAAAGGAAGCAAAAAAATATTTCAAGAGTCACACAAAAGAACCATCAAGAATATGGAGAAGGAATCAAGATAAACTAAATTTTGAGGAATGTTCTATTACTGTACAAGACCAATGAAGAAGAAGTGAATGGTACATTGATATTGGTTGTTCAAATCATATGACATGTGACAAGAAAAAAATTGTAACTCTGAAGAAATAAAGAGATGGAACAATTTCTTTTGGCAATGACAACTCAACCAAAATTATAGGAAAAGGCACAATAAAGCTTGGAAGTAAGGATGCCAAGCAAGAAAATGTCCTACTTGTAGAAAAAATGAAGCATAATATGTTAAGTGTGAGTCAAATGTGTGATCAAGGACAAAGACTCATATTTGACTTAGAGAAGTGTGAGATAAGGAAAGAAGGATCAATAAATTTGGTGGCTACAACATTGAGGACTCCAAACAACATATACATATTAAATGAGATTGGAAAGAAAATATGTTTCTTGGGAAAGGAAAATGAAAGTTGGCTTTGGCAGAGAAGAATGGGTCACATGAACTTTGACAATCT
>JZKD02S2066783.1:263237-291825 GCA_000966675.3 Picea glauca | reverse complement strand
AGACTAGGAGGTATAATTACAACTAATGGCCTAAAGCTGACATAAATAAAATAACATTACTAATATAATATGCCCCAATTAAGGGGTAATGAGCCAATATTAGGGCTTAACAGAAGCAATAAGAGAAATGCCTAAAAATTCAAAACCAACTAGTACTATGTGCAAGCACTGCCTACAAGGAAAAAAAACAAGAAATGAATTCAAATTGAAGGAATACTCCAAAACAAAGCCATTGGAAATTGTACACGTTGATTTATGTAGACCAATGAGAACAAAAGGACTGAATGGTGAACAATACTTCATGGTACTTATTGATGATTATACAAGAATGACTCCAGTTTGTTTTCTCAAGAAGAAATCAAAGGCATTCGAACATTTGAAAATTTTCAAGGAGATGGTTAAAAAAAATGCATTTGAGAATTAAGTTCTTTAGATCAGACAATGGAGGTGAATTCACATCAAAATAATGCATGTTGGTGTGAAAATCATGGAATAAAAAGGTATTTCTCAACAGCTAGGACACCTCAACAAAATGGAGTCATTGAAAGGAACAAGATAACTATAACATAGATGGCCATAACCATGTTGAAAGATTTGAAGTTGAGAAATGTATTTTGGGTACAATATGTGCACACAACCATTCATATCTTGAATAGAGGAATGCTCAGAAGAAACAATGACAAAACTCCATATGAGTTATGGAAGGGAAGACCAACAATCGTCAAGCATTTTAGAGTATTTGGAGGAAAATGATACATTAAAAGAGAAGATGACAGAGTTGTAAAATTTGATTCACGAGTTGATAAAGGCATATTGGTTGGATACTCAAGAAAAATAAAGGCATACAAGTGTTATAATATAAGACTGAACAAGATAGTGGAAGGAATAAATGTAAATACTGATGAAACAAATGTGCCAAAGATCAAAGAAGAAAGGAAAAACTCCAAAGAGAAGGAAGTAGAAGAAGAACTAAAAGAAGAAGAAGAACTAGAAGAGGAAGAAGAGGAAGAATACCAAGAAGAGCAGTAGTCAGAAGCAGAACAAGGAGAAAATGACCAACAATACTTTCAGATACCTTCTAGGACACCTAATCGTCGAATTCAAAAGAATAATCCTCCAAAAAATATTATTGGATATAGAAATGCATGCATAGAAACTAGAGGAATAAAATGGTTACATACACCATAACATAGACACCTTGCACTATTATCCACAATTGAACCCAAGAAGTTTGAGGAAGCCAACAATGATGAACATTGTATCAAGGCCATCAAATAAGAACTGGATCAGATAGAGAAGAATGAAACATGGGAATTGATTCCAAGACCCAAGGACACAAATGTGATTGGTACAAAGTGGGTGTTCAGAAACAAACTAAACAAATATGGACATGTAACTAGAAACAAGGCAAGGTTAGTATGCAAGGGATATGCTCAGGTTGGAGGAGTAGATTTTGAAGAAAAGGTTTCCCTTTTTTCTAGAATGGAAGCAATCAAAATGATCTTGGCCAATGCATGTTCCAAAAGGATCAAAGTATATCAGATGGATGTAAAATCAACATTCCTAAATAGAGAACTAGAAGAATAAGTTTACATTGAACAACTAGAAGGGTTTCTATTTTCAGAAAGTGAATATTATGTTTGCATATTGAAGAAATATCTATATGGACACAAGTAAGCTCCTAGATCATGGTATTCAAGATTTGACAAGTCTTCACAACAACAAGGATTCATAAAGGGTAATGAATATAACAATCTCTATGTAAATATTGACAGGAACAACATACTTATCATTGAAATATACGTGCATAACATTATCTTTGGAAGTGATGATGATAGGATGCGTAATAAGTTTTCCCAAGACATGTAGAATGAGTTTGAAATGTCACTACTTGGTGAATTAACTTTCTTGTTGGGACTTCAGATATCTCATCTAGATGAAGGTATTTTCATTTCCCAAACCAAGTACATCAAAGAAATGATGAAAGAGTTCAGAATGGAATATTTCAAACCAGTAAGTACTTGTATGGTGATTGGTTTCAAGTTGAGAAAATATGATGAATCCAAGGAAGTAGATCAGAGACTCTATAGATCGATGATTGTAAGCATACTGTACATGTGATCTAGATTATTTTGAGAACGATATGAAGAAAAAAATATAACCGACATATAACAAGGAAATACACAAAGATAATGCATAAAACAAAAAAATACAGTGAAAAAAAACTTCTATTAATGAACAAGAGAGAAAAGCACTGTAGAACACAAACTAGCAGAATGGGGTAGCCTATATCTCAAAAGAAAGAGATGTTGGCTACGCTTCATTCACAACAAGCTTTACATAACACTTCATTGCATACTTAAAGGGCCTCCTTCACCTCAATTATATATGAGAGAGTGAGAGTAGAACAGTTCCCATGATGCATGACTTCCCAGGTGATCACCCATCCTAGTACTCCTCTAGCCTAAGCACGCTTAACTGTGAAGTTATAATGGGATCCGGTGCATTAACACTATGTTGTAGGTATGTACATCAGACCACTAGGAAATCATTACATGATGTCTGTAATTAACAAATGAAGATGCCATTACATTCCACTCCCCATCAAAAGGGTGAATATCATGGTTTATCAAAACCACAGGCTCAAAATCGTGATTCAGTGAAAAAGGTGGATGGCCAACGTGTTCCATCTGGATCATTCCTCCCCCATTAGGAAGCAATGGTCCCCATTGCATCAAGTTCCCTTGGGATACATAAATACTAATGCTAAATATGAAGCTTGGTGCGCTGCTTTCCTTGTTGAAGAAGTTGTCCTGCTTAGCTTGTTGAAGAATGTCATGAACCTATTGCTAGAGGGGTTGGATCCATTCAACCAATCTAACTGCATGATCTACCTAAGTGTGGGAGGACTCTTTTGGTGAAGATGCATCCTGATGAGTATGAAGGGTTATGTTATAACATTTCTTGATTGGGCAGTGTAGAGGCACCCCTGCAGGTGTAACAAGAATATCTTGGTACTCTTCTACAATATTTTCAATCTGCTTTTGCTAGATAGAAAGGTCTTGGGCTAAGGTTGCAGTGTCCTTCTATTCACCTTTTGATCATATTGTGAAGAGGCTAAACTTTGCAGTATGATAGATTACTTTATGTCATTGTTTTGTTGGGACAATAGTCAGAACTACCTATGGTATCCTATATATATGACCCCCCAGAGTAACAATGATGTTACGGGGTCGAGACTCATAAAAAACATGACACCTCCACATATATGGACAATCTAATAGAACATCACATACTTCTATTGGGTAAACATCACACAATAACTCATCCTTGAAGGGCTTGATGCTATAGGACATGTGACATTGTTGGATGACATGAAGATCTTGACCTTGGCAAAGCCACCCGATGCTGTATGGTTGTGGGTGTGGTGTTGCTGGAAAATACAACTACTTGAAAACCTTTTCTAAGATGATGTTATTTTGGATTCTACTATAAAAAATAAAATGCAATGGGGTCCCCTTCACCCACGTCTATGAATGGAAGAGGTGCTCCTCCTCCTCAGGATCCTCTTCTGGTTGGATTGTTACAGTTGCGACAGTAACAATGGGTTCTCCATCAATGATATGTCTCCTTTTATTATTTTCTGAATCATGGTCCAAGTTGGGGTTAAGATCTTTTTCTTTGAGTTTATCCACCAATGACTGTATTGAGCGACATTCATTAGTGTTGTGTGAATGGTTGTTGTGGAACTCACACCACTTTCCGGTGTCTTTCTTAGACTTCCCATTACCCTTCTTTTCCTGTATCTTGGACTGTATCTCTTGAGGTTGGCCTTACTTTCTCTATCTTTCATTATGTGAGTTAGAGTTGCCTTTGACATGCTTGTCCCACTTACTCCGCTGCTTGAATTTCTTCTCAATTTTGACTACATATCGATAAGAAGCTCCTAGTGAGGAGATGTCCAAGAAATCCATATATGTTTGCCATATGTACCTGTGTAGACCACTATGGTACTTCAAAACCAGGTGCCGCTCAAAGTATTTGATACCCAACTTTGAGCTCAAGGTATGAAAGATGTTGGCATACTATGACATTGTCTAGTCTCTTTTTTGATGTAGAGTTGTCCATCTCATGTTTTGGTCATCATAATTTCCGATAGGGCATAACTCCTCCTTCAGAGAATCTACAAAGGCCTCCCAAGTGGGTTCTCTCTTGAATAATGTAGATTCATCCATGATGTAACTCTCCCAATAACCTTCCCACTAAGCTCTGACATGGAGAGGGATTTAAGGAGCGCGAAGGTGATCTTTTCACTATCGAAAATTTTTTGGACAGAGTAAAAGCTTCTATCATATTCAACCATTTTTCTAGAGCATATGCTTCTATCTAGCCTTAACATAAGGGGATATAAAAATTGACTTGTACCTTGAAGGGTGTCACACTTGCGTAATGGATACTTGTCGAAGATGCCTCGACCCCTGCGATCGGTAATCTTCGAAGGATCTTAGCAAAGTTTTCCATCATCACATTCCTTTGTCACACGAGGGCTTCCTCGAGCAACGTCTCTAAAGGATCTCCTTCTTTGTCATCTCTCTTTTATTCCATTATGGGAGGTTGCTTGGGCTACCGAGAGAAGTTTTCTCCAAGCAAAACCAGCTCAAGACCCAATTCTCTATACCTTGGCCTCGTCGGGAACCTGCTCTGAGGATCGATATGGACCATCCTACTCCAATACCACTGATCTAGATTATTTTGAGAACGATGAAAAGAAAAAAATATAACCAATATATATAACAAGGAAATACACAGAGATAATGTGGAGAACACAAAAATATAGGGAAAACCAACTTCTATTAATGAAAAATAGAGAAAAACATTGTAGAACAAAAATTGGTAGAATGGGGTAGCCTATCTCTGAAAAGAAAGAGATGTTGGCTATGCTTCATTTGAAACAAGATTTACAACACACTCCATTTCATACTTAAAGGGCCTCCTTCACCTCAATTATATATGAGAGAGTGAGAGGAGAACAATTCCCATGATGCTTGTGGAATAAACTTGACTAAGTTTATAAAATGCCATAGGCATGTAAAACACTAGGACTTCCTGGGCAGTCGCCCATCCCAGTACTACTCTAGCCTAAGTACGCTTAACTGCAAAGTTCTAATGGGATCTGGTGCATTGACACTATGTTGTAGGAATATACATAAGACCACTAGGAAATCATTACATGATGTCTATAATTAACAAATGAAAATGACATTACATTCCATTCCCCATCAAAAGGGTGAATATCTTGGTTTATCAAAACCACATTCTCAAAATGGTGATTCAGTGAAAAAGGTGGATGGCCACCGAGATCCATCTGGATCAACGCGACAAGCTCAAGACTAGATATGATGCAAGCATTTGGACACGTTTGAAGATTCCAAGCAGCATCGAAGGAAACTCATGTTTTAAATGTAAAAATAATCTTCAGATATCTTAAAGGAACGACAGAGTTTGGATTGTGGTATCTGTTGTAACATAGGTTAAATTCTAGAAAAAATTCAAAATTTTAGTATGTATAGTTTTGAATTTTAATTTTCTTAGTAGTTTTAGGTTTAATGTTTTATTATTATTTATTGTTTTTAAATTTTACTTTATTCTAGCTAACGTAAATTGTGATTAGATTCATGTTAATATTTATTTAGGTTTTATTTTACGTTTGAATAGGTAATATAGACATCTATTAAATAAACTATAGTATATTATATTAATTTTGTACATATATTATCTTTTATATTATTATCATTGTAAATAAAACTTTATAATTTGAATATAATATATTAATTAGAATTAATTATATAGTTGTATCTTGTATTTTTGGTTTTAACTTTAATAGTTTAAATTTTAATAAAGTTCGGTTTGTTTGTAGGTTGGAACAACAATCATGCATGACGGGGATTAAATCAACGAGCAATACTCTATTCACGTTTCAACTCGCACGAGGTATAATGGGAAGGCACATATGTGAAAATTTTATCGCATTTCACCTTGGGGCCGTTCCAAATCTACTCGACCAAACGTGAAAATGAAAGGAAACCTGCCACGTATCCAAGGTAAAAAGTTAATTTTGGTTTTATTTCGTTGTTATTATATTGTCAAAGGTTAAAATTCGAACGCTCCCTAATTCAATTTCGACCGACGAAGGTTTCCAATAATATCTTGTGCCATAGATTAGTTAAACTAATAATTTCTTTGAATCCTTATCCTCTTTATTATCCATATTTAGCATGGATTCTAAACAAACAAATGATTTCTTGACAGTTATAAAGATACCTTCGACTCGAGGATTTCCTTTAACCTTTTATATCTTCACCTGACCTTCTTATAAAACTTCATCAATTTGTCGATCATTACCATGTCTCGGAGTCCAACCTAGATAAATTTGTTGTTCCCCAAGTTTACAATTTCCGCGAATTTGTTTCCTGGTGCATTGCTTCCTATACCTTGAGTAAACGAGCTATTGTTAGTAAGGATAGTTCTATGCTTTGTACTGTTGATTCACAGTCAATCCTCGACATGACTAAATTATCTGTAGATCTAGATGTTGAAGAGTTAAACATAACAAAGCTTAACAATCAATATTTAACTCTGAATCCTCAAGATAGGATTACCTTGGTACATGCATATTTATGTAGAGATTTGAGCCCACCATCAAATGACATCAACATTTAGAGTGATCTTTTCCCTTAGATATCCAGACATATAATTTCCATGATTGATTCTGTCCTAGGGTATGGCATGTTGGAATTACTAAGACAACTGAGAGAGGGGGCGGGGGGGTGAATCAGTTGTTACTGTGATTAAACAATTTATGCCTATTAAAATATTATTAACCTTCTCCAAGTGATCATCAAGATTATGCAAGACATGAGCAATAACAAACATCAATCACACATAGACAAATATTCACGAGGAAACCCATAAAGGGAGAAAACCTCTTCTTCTTCGAATGATAAGAAATATTTTAAGTTCTGTACATCATATTTATTTGAGCACCAAATCAAAATGAGGCTGCAACCTCTTCTTTAACAAGCTACAACTTGCTGAGATCCCCAACTCTCTGGTTTCTCTAGCACCCACTAGAAGGAAGCACCAACTCCTTGAGTGTTCCAACACCAACTGGATGGAAGCACCAACTTCCAGTCACACAGGCACCAACCTTCATAACATAGAACAATGGTTCTCCCTTGCACCACCCTACCACCCTGGTTTTTTTGGCTACAACCATATGGAAGCTACAACTCCCTATGTTCAAGCACCCACTTGGAACTCTGAGGACAACAAACCTCCCTAGAACCACCCTACCACACTGAGATATAAATCTTTGCTTTCAGAAATTTATTACAGTGACATAGTATTTATCAATGGCTTACTAGTCTCATCACTGTTCTACTACAATGTTATTCTCTGCCTGCATCAGTGTGTTCCTGCTCGCATATTCTTTCACTTAAGTTCTCGTACGACCCATTGTTTTTACCATTTCTTCTCTGTCCAACTTATGTTCTTCATCTCTGCATTTTCTCCCTCAGTTCATGCTGTAAAACTTCATTGCTTACAGTTCGACTACATTTTACAGAGAAACAACACCCTCTCTCTGTCACAACATTTTTCTTTTATTCCAGCTCTCATTATTTGTTACACTCTGCATCTCGAATGCTCAAGTCGAGAATCTCAAAAATGCTCAGGCATCATGATTCCAACGCTCAGGAACAATGATTCAACTGCTCAGGAACAATGATTCAATTAGTGTAACTGAATCTTAACTGATCAAGAAATCATGAAGTGAAACAACAACTCTTCGATTAGATTCTGCTTGATCAACGTCATTGGATTATACACGTAGAGGCCCTTATGAATTTTCAATGCGTAACCTTCGATGTGGAGCCTAGCAACGATATCTCCTTGCCCTATATTTCGTTTATGTGACCTTGGGTGATGATATCATGTGACCATGTGAATGCGGGCGTGACCAAAGGTGGCTTGAGATCAAATTGTGTTTCACCCTACAATTTACCTCGAGCCTCCATGTGTCCTTTCTCCAAAATCGTGGTTTCAATTTCGGCCCGCCCTTAACTTTTGAAATTTCGTGCACCTTCAATACCTGCAATGTGACGAGACCGTCGATCTCACAATATTGATGGTGCTCCTGAATGGATGGTTTAGATCTATCCTCTCAAGTCTGCAAATCAGATCTAGCCTTCCTAAATCAATGACTATGATTTACTTCGTGATCCAGGCTCTAGGAGTTTCAAATCTCAAATCTTGCTTTCCTCTGTACGTCAATTTTTCGGAGTCGAATATCCACAACACTTGTCCTTCTCAACCGATGACTCTACCTCTACTTCATGGATTTTACCTCTCAAATGTATCAATGGTCCTGTGTCCACTTTCTCGATCAACGGTCGAGATATGCTTCGCTACTCCGGGCTTCGACGATTTCATTTCTCAACCTTCACGCTCTCCCATAATTATTTTAGCCAGAGTCCACATATTTCTGCCACATGTCCTCCTCAAATCAATGACTCTAGTCTGCTTTGGAGCTGCGACACTTTCTACCAAGACCAGATCGACGACCCTTGACGCCCTTCTCAATAAACGATTGAGATTCACTTTGGGGCTTCAATGCTCTCACTCTCTTCTTTCCTCCAGAGTATTTCATACCCAGAGTTCTGGATCTATCGCCAGGCATCCACCTCTAATCAATAGTCCTCGTTCACTTCGGGACTTCACCCGGAGTTCACAGGTTTATGCCACATCTTTTCTAGATCAGATGACCTAAATTCACATCGGACGATCTGACGCTTGAAATCTTCTTCGGACGATGTGACGACTGAGATCTACTTCGGATGATCCGATGATCGAGAATTTATTTTAGCTCTCTGACTCTCCAGACTTTGGGGATTTCAAATCTCAAATTGACGCTCTGGATCATACGACCCAGATTCACTTCGGATGATATGACGCTTGAGATATTCTTCGGACGATATGACGAATGAGATAAAATTTGGATGATTAGACGATCGAGATTTACTTTAGCTCTCCGACTCTCCAGGCTTTGGGAGTTTCAGATCTCAGCTGAAAACTCTTGAAGTGATTTCTCTGGAGTTCACGATCCGTCACCACGTATCCCTCTGGATCTAATGGTTGAAATTTACTTTGAATCTTCCACTCTTAGGGCTTCGGGAATTTCAATTATCAACTAGAAATTCTTGAAGTGAGATTTCTATGGAATTTTAGATCCACTGACACGTACTCCCCCTGACAATCAATGGTCAGGATTTGTAATCGACGATTTGCACCTCCTCCTCGTCCACAAACTTTTAGAGTTGTGGATATCATTCCACCTATCCTCCTCGATGATGGACAACCCCAAATCACTTCGAGACTTCAGAACTTTGGCAAGATCCCTCTTCTGTGTGTGCAAAGTGTTAAGGCTTGCGCACCTTGATTTGATCGGACGGTTGTTGATCCTCTAGATCGATGATCTAATGGTCGAGAAGACTCTCGAAGTAGATCCACGATCAAGGATTTTGATCCTGATCATGTTTCTATACTGTGATTTCCCTTCTGAGCTTTGATCTTTGCATACTGTTCGCTTCTCCTCTTGAGCTTATGCTTTTCCTGTTTTCCATCGTCGCTGTTATTCTTGCCATCAATTACAAGCACACTCTTCCTGTAAACATGCCAACATGCAAATTATAAAATGATTGATTCGTATATTCTTGGTGTTATGGATTCAATTTTCCCCAGTACCCTTGAGCCATTAACCAAGTTTGATTATTCCATATTCCTAGTCAATAGCATACATATTCAACTGATGGAATTTCAGAATACCCATTATTTCAGATATCAGTCTTACATAGTTCATTTATTCTTGTATTCTCAATCATTAAGATTTCAACACCTGTAGTTGCAGATAGAGGATGGAATGGGTAACCCAAACTCATTCATTCACTGGAATTCAATCATTAGGAAGAAAGTAGAGGATCCTTAGTTTTATGAATTTGTAAATCTGTTAATGTTTCAAGCCTATGAAATCATCTATTTCCAATCCCCTCCTAGAATGTTTCTAGAAATTCATAGAGTTTTGAAATTAAGCCAAGATAAGAAAACAAGTGACTGTTTTTTATCGAAAAATCATAATATGATCATGGTATATGGGTATGAACTACAACCTTACCTAATTCCTAAGTTCCTTACCTTGAGATTTTTCTCGTTAGAGTTTATTAGACAATTTTTAAATTATGATTATGTTAATTTCTTGGATAACAAGAAGAAAACTTCTTTTCAAATTTAAGAAAGAAGTAGACCCTTTTATTGTCGAATATAAGTCAACATTGCAGGAAGCAAAGGAATGCCTAAAGGAAATGGGTCTTGATATTGTAGAGACTTGGAATTATGATCCTCATGGTGTAATCACAACCAAAAGGAAGAAGTATGGTTTACTTCCCTATCCACATCAACCAAATCTAGATATTGAGAAGATAGCCAATCTTGAAAGTTGGGATGATGTGCAGAGGATATTGCAGGAATAAGAGGAACAAGCTACAATACAAAAAGCTAAACCAATATCACAACAAACTTCCATTCCAATTACAACATATCCTTTACATTTTCAAAAGACATATAGAAGGAAGACATCAGGGTCAACATAATCAATGACAGATTCATAGTCTAGTGTTGCAAATAAATTGAAAATAGGAGGATGAACTAAAGAATAATATCCATACCCGTAGCTTGAAGTAGAGTCCTCCAAAATAGGGAAACCAATGATCATTGAAGTGGTGTCAACACTCAAAGAACACTTATCTATCTAGTCTAATTTTCAACCCATGAAAATGGATAGTTAACATAGGCAGGCATGGGAAATGGTTAACAAAGATATCATCACAACTACTTTAGGAATGAATAAATTTCAAGTCATGAAGGATAAGCTTACCAATCAGTTGAAGAATGAAGAGATAACAAATGAAATCAAAAGGAACAAGGTTAAATATCTAGAACAATGGGTGATAGACTTGGGGGAAGATCTAAAGGATGTAGCATTTGTACAAGCTTAATTGCCACAAGGGACAAAGAAATTCAATTATTAAAGAAAAAACTAAAAATACCTAGTATAGATCATGTGCAAACACCTGAGTTACAATCTATGGAACATGAAAACGATACATTGGTTGAGAAAATGGCCCATATTAAAGACCAATTGGAAAATTATGAAAGATAAATTGAACTCTTAAAGAGAGAAAACTCATAATCTCATCCAACATATTTTTCAATTGAACTATCCAAATTCTTATCAGCCATTAACCAAAAAGGAGTTGAGATTGAGAAACGAAAGAAAAAAATTGAGACTTTACAAGATTAGGAAAAAGAAAAAGATAAAGTTATCAGTGAATATTAGAAGATAAACACCAATTTAGTAGCAAAGATTGAAAAATTTATGTACAAAATGGCTAGTAAAGATTTCCAATTGGAGCAAGGCGTCTGATATGGGATCAAATTAACACATAAATAGGTAAAATATGGGAATGCTTCAAAGTTGTAGATGAGGAAAAAACATTAATAGATGAAGCTAAAAAATCTATGCAACAAGATTTTATAGATTTGGGAAACAATCCTCAGATAGCTAGTCAAATGATCAAATTCCTAAATACTCATTCCATAGATGCACTGATAGAAAAATGAATTAATAATATAAATTAGAAAGTTCTATATATTGAAATGATTTTTACCAAAAGGAATCTCATTCAACAAACTCAAAATAAATGCATAACGTTGAGAAAGAATGTAGATACTTTCAATAATAGATTTGACAAATTGGTAAATATGGGTTTACCAATTGTCTAGGGTGAAAAGGGTAAACTTTTTCCTTGTGAAACATACAAGAAAAATATTTTCAAGGTCAGGGGAGATGATAACAAGTTTAAGCAAATATCATATGTGTTAAGTAGGGAAACTATTATGGACATGCTGGTTGATGATTTTTGTGTTTTATGTCAAGTGAAATAGTTGTTTTATGTTACTCCCATGTATGAAAAGTATACATAATTGGATATTTCATTCATGAAATGAATTCATTTCATTATCCATCAAATAAGACATGGAAACTCCTTCTTTATCTTATCCACGAATAGTTGGTTCAATAGCTTCAAGAAAGTAAACTAAAATTTAGGGAATCATTCTATTCTTGAATTGATATCATCTTATTTTGTAATGGTTGATTTTATTGATGTAAACTAAAGGCTAAAAGATATATTTTCCAACCAATTTTGGTTCTAGAACTTTTTTTTATAAAGAAGGAAAACTCGATGTAATCAGGGCTGGATTTTTGAATTGGATACCTTTTGAAGTTTGAATAAGAATTAGTTTTGCAAGCAGTAAATGATTCTTGGTTTTGATCTTGGCATATGTGATTCTTCTTAGTAATTTTGTATTCCTATTTTTTCTTCCTTTCTTTCAAATGTACATGAGCTAGTATTCAAGACAATTTAGTACGACCACTACTGTCTTCATCAATCATTGGTTAATGTTACAGATTTCATGGATTTCACTGTAAATTAAAATTATGACATGTTTCTTTAATCTTATAATTTGTTTGTGTATTGAAATGTAATCTCACATGAACAAATAAAACGCATTTATGTTTGTCTGTGTTTTCTTCTATCATATATAATTTTGATATTTATCTTTAGATACATCATTTTTATCTTTGATTTTATTTTTCCACTATTCTTCCAATGCTAATTTAAATTTGAGCCAAAGCATTAATATCTAAGCCCTTTATGGTTTGACTATTAATAGAATAGAATTATCATAAAATATCCCAGTCAAATCCAGTATCATATTCTTTGTTATTTGAACATATTTTAAAACCCAACCACCTAAAACTTTAAAATGTCCTTGGAATTGTTTCTCTAGCCAGGAAGTATCTCAACAGATACAACATTTTTTGGTGCCGTTATCGAGGAGAAAATTTAGAATATTTTCGGATAAAACAATTATACCTACCTTTTGATGGTGAACAAAAATTAGGTTGGATAAAATCCTTCACTTGGTGATTCCACACTTTTTCAATCCCAACATCAGGTAAGAAAAACACTAGAGCACATCCGGATCCTAAGAAAATAACACAAGTAATAATTCCAAAAAATATTTTTGCGAAGAAAAATCCAAAACATAGACCTATAACCCCACCCACTGCATCTTTTACTTCTAAACCTTCATATTCTACTATCCCTAAATACAAAAGAAAATCTTTTGTTGATCCTAAAGTTTCCACAAAAAATATTCCAATTCCCACAAGCCCTTCAAACCCTCCAACTCTACCTCACCTACATCTCCTAAGGAACCTCTTTCAAGTTCTCCAAAACTTCCTTTGACTATCTCTATAGCAGAATCTATCCAATTGTTTCTTGAAACATATATTCAAATTTCTCTTAAAGATTCTGTCGTAGTCTCTCAAATATATTCCCCTAAAAATTCTCCATTTGTTTCTCCGAAATAATAACTCAAGAATTCTCTAATCCTTTCCCATAAAGAACCTCTCAAAGATTCTCCATTTTCTTCTATTTATCCAATTTTTTCCCTTTTAATTTCTAAAAAACAACTTTTAGAGATCCGTCCAACTTTTGTCCCAGAAGTTCCTTTCTGAAAAGAAGAGTATTTTAAAACTTATAAAAATCTTCTTAATCTTGATAATTCCTAGTTAATACTTTATTACATAGCTATCGTTGGTGTAAATCAACCAAATCAACCTCCTCCGAGCCTCCTCCTCCTCCTCCTAGAGTTTTTAATAAAGCTGTAGCCAAATATGCACCATTAGTTTTACTTGGTAATCTTAATGATTTACTAGAAAATTATCTTAAAATGTTACCAAAATTTAATGGTGAAACTCAAATTACTGTTGTAGAACACCTAACATCCTTTGATGAGTTTGCTGATAACTTTGGATTAGAACATGGGAATGTTTACATGAGATTGTTAGTGAAAACATTTGAAGGAGAAGTGAGAACCTTGTTTAAGGGACTTCAACTGAATACTCTTCGTAATTTGAATGAATTCGAGGAATCTTTTCTTAGACAACGGGGAGAGATCAAAAATCACCTTTACTATGTCATTGAGTTTGGAGCCTTGAAATGTAAGAACAATGAGTTAGTATCTGAGTTTATCAAGAGATTCAATAAAACCTATAGCAAGATTCCAGTTGATGTAAAACCCTCCAAACTAGCTACAAAAGTAACTTTTGCAGGTGCCTTTGATCTAGACTTTGCCTTTATTTTAAGAGAAAGAAGATCAAGAACATTAGAAAAAATGTAGGAAGATGCCATAGAAATGGAATCTAATATGAAATCTTTAGGGAAAGTAAAAATTAAAACTGATCCAAGTGAAAAAAAATACTAGGAAGATTAAAGAACAAGCTCAAACATCAGGGTCATCAAAAGATATTCAGGATACCAAAATCGAAGACATTTCTAGGTTGATAAGAGATTTATCCAACAAATTGGAAAGAATGGAAGTAGACAAAATAAGTCCAGATGGAAATAGAAATCCTAATAAATTTAGGAGGCAATTTAATCCACCTCAAATGCTCCAAAGGGATACAAATAATGACCAATGAATTCAAGCACCTTTGAAAGATGAAAACTCGATAGAGAAAACCGTTGATTAACAATATGAAGAGCAAGAGAAAGAATTGAATTTATTTCAAGAAGAATGAGAAAATCCTTATGTCACTCAAGAATACTATGAACAATATTTAAAACCAACTTTCGATGAAATTGACAATGAAATTCTTAAATTAACTTCTTCTCAATGTAAGTCATTTTCTGATGCTCTTCAAGCCGAACTATAGAAAAAATATGACTTAAGACCAAAGGAGAATGCAAATAATGCTAATGAATAAAATAAACCGAAGAAAATTTTAACAAAGGATAAGTCTAAATAAGCCTCTACTTCTAAACAAGTAATAGATAAATCCCAAAACAAATAAGTAGAAGCTGAAAATAATGAATCAAATAAATATGGAAATTCATTTTATCTCAAATATGAGCTAAGTAAAATCAAAACCCATTGAAGATAAAGGGGATACAATAACACCATTCTATCTCAGTCTGAATGCACATGATCATTTTTTACATAATTGCATGCTTGATTATGGAGAATCTCACAACCTAATACCTAAGGTAATCATGGATAAACTGGAACTGGAAATAACTAGACCGTATCAAGACCTATATTCATTTGACTCTAGAAAAGTTAAATTGTTTGGGATGATTAAATATTTAGTGGTGAATCTAGCACACATTCTAGTCAAGAGTATAATGATGGATTTAGTAGTTGTTGACGTGCCTCCAAATTATGTCATGTTATTATCAAGATCATGGGTAGGGAAATTAGTTGAAAATTTACAATAAGACATGACTTATGCCACCATCCTAGTATTTGGAGGTGAATTCATGAGAGTTTACAAAGAAACCAAATTGAAATACATAGTAAGTGACCCTAAAAATCCAAAAAAAATCCTATTTACTCTGAAGAACAAGATTTGGGATGCTATACATTATTTGTAAATACTGAGTCTGAATTGTGTGCAATAGATGTAAATATGGTTTCAAGTGATGATTTTGAAACAAGAATGTGGAAAATGTGTTATGATGGAGAATCTAATTGGGAAGGCTATGGATCATATATTATATTTGTTTCACCATTAGAAGACAAAATTATTCCATATTATTTTAGATTAGAGTTTGAAACAGATTCAACAAACAACATGTGTGAATATGAAGCCTTAGTATTAGGACTAGAAACTATTAGAAAGTTAAAAATTAAAAATTTGATTGCATATGGTTATGCTAAATTAGTAGTAAAACAAATCAGAGGAATATACCAAGCAAAACATCCTAGGATGAGAGCATACAAAAATCTTGTGTGGGATATTTTTTAAAATTTAATATTCATTCTATCCTAGATCAGAAAATGAAAAATCTGATTCATCAGTTGTGCAAGCTAGTACTTTCAGACCTCCAAAAGTCTCATAACTTAAATATCAGGTGGAAATGAGGTATATTCCCTTAATTCTAGATAATATAAAACATTGGTAGGTTTTCGAAGGCGATCAACAAATTCAAGAATTTTTGTAGATGATAGATAAATTTTCAATCACACATACTGATCAAGATAATGAATGTGATCAAGAAGATTTTAGACATGTGGATGATAATATAAGGAATATGATTGCACAACATAAAATTTTACAGTTGAAAAATAATTATGTTCCAAAAGGTTTAATCCCTCTTGATTTTTTTGGATCAAAATGATGTTGCTAATAAATATGTTGTAAGACCACAAGTGGATGAAGCAGAGGATTGTAATCTTGGTACCGAAAATGACCCAAAATTTGTGAAACTTTCAAAATATCTACCTAAGGAGAAAAAACAGAGGTATGTAAAGTTATTTAAAGAATTCATAGATGTTTTTGCTTGGAAATATGAGGATTTGAAAATATATGACACTAGTATTATTCAACATTGAATTCCTCTCAAGCCATGAGTCAAGCCTTTTAAGTAGAAACTAAGATAGGTAAATCTGATTCTTTTTCCGATAATTGAAAAGGATCTTAAAAAACTATTACATGATAATATCATTGTCCCACTTAGATATTTAGTATGGGTAGAAAATTTAGTACTAGTGAGAAAAAAGAATGGAGACATCAGATTGTGTGTTGATTTTAGAAACTTGAATAGAGCATCTTTAAAAGATAATTACCCTTTACCAAAAATGGACCATATTTTACAAAGGGTGGTTGGATCAAATAGAATGTCTATGATAGATGGATTTTCAGGTTATAATCAAATTTCCATGGATCCATTTAATAAGGAATTAATTGCATTTACTACACCATGGGGTACATTCATGTATGATAAAATGCCCTTTGGTCTTATGAATGAAGGGGCTACATTCCTTAGAGCTATGGATTTAGATTTTGTGGGAGAAAAGGAAATTGTTTTGGCTATATATTTAGATAACTTGACTGTGTTTTCTCAAACAAGTGATGAGCACTTAAAACATTTGAGACAAACTTTTGTTAAATGTAGAAAATATGGTCTTTCACTTAATCCTAAGAAATCACACTTTTCTATGCAGGAAGGAAATCTATCGGGACACATTATGTCCAAGGAAGGAATAAATATAGATCCCCAATGAGTTGAAGCTATTCAAATGATCAGTATACTTGGAAATAAAAAGGAAATCCAATCCTTTCTGAGTAAGATCAACTTTTTAAGAATGTTTTTCCGAAAATTTGCAGAAATTATAAAAGATATAACAAAAATGCTTAAGAAAGATCAAATAGTCAAATGGAATTTAGAGGCAAGGGAATCATTTGAACAAATAAAGAAAGCATTAGGGGAAGATCCAGTATTGGTGAGTCATAATTATGATAAAGCATTTATTATTTTATCTTTTGCTTCTGAAAACACTATTGGTGTTGTGTTATTGCAGAAAAATGAAGATAATTATGTACAACCTCTTGCATTTTTTTTAGCAAGAGTCTAATATATGTAGAGTTAAAGTATAATGTTTTAGAAAAACATGCGTATGTTACGGTAAAATCCTTAAAATCCTTTAGGGAATATATTTTACATTAAAAAATCATTTCATATGTTCCTAATAGTTATATTAAAGACATTTTAAGTCATCCCGATGGTGATGGGAGATGAGGCCAATTGATTTCCAAAATAAAGGAATATGACCCAGTGATTAAACCAATTAAAGTAATAAAAGGCCAAGGTCTAGCAAAGATTTTGGTTGAATCCAACTGTAAAGTCCTTGGGGTTAATCTTGCATCATCAGAAAATGGAGATCCAACATTAGAGTTTGAGGAAGTAAATACACAACAAGCTATTGATAAAACATATACTGCCTCACCTTGGTACATAGACATTGTAATTTACCTATAAACTTTGAGTTTTCCACTAGATCTAAGTCCATCTAAAGAAAGAACTCTAAAGCTGCAAGCTATCAAATATTTCATCATGTGTAACACTCTTTATTTGAAAGATCCTATAGGTTTCCTATTAAGATGTTTAGTTGAAGATTAGACGAAAATCATTATAGAGGAATTCCATAAAGGGATTTATGGAGGCCATCATGTATGGAGGACCACAACCTACAAAATTTCAAGGGATGGTTATTACTGGACTAAATTATTTTCTAATGTAAATGCTAAAGTCAGAGCTTGTAGAGAGTCTCAAATATTTGTTGGAAAGCATAAATTGTTGTCTCTCCCATTAGTACCTATTAAAACTAAAGCACCCTTTCAAGAATGGGGTTTAGAATTCATAGAGGAGATTCACCCATTTTTCAATGCTCAACATAAATGGATATTGACCTCAATAGATTACTTTACCAAATGGGTGGAAGAAATTCCAACTAAGTTTGCTACTGATTCTGTGGTGATTGATTTGTTAGAAAATAACATTTTGGCTAGATTTGGGTGCCCCAGAAAAATCGTTACTGATAATGCTCAAGTTTTAATATCCATGGCAATGATTAATTTCTTTCAGAAATATAATATCGTCCTTGGTAATTCAAATCCATATTATCCACAAGGTAATGGATTAACTGAAAAAGTCTTATGAGAATTATCAATTTTTTTTTAACTGATAATAAAAATGCTTGACATTCTCATTTGAAGTATGCTCCCTGGGAATTTTTGTTTAGTACAAAGAGATCTATAGGTGTGTCTCCTTACTAATTGGTTTATGACATTGATTAAATACTTTGTATTAATTTGGCCTTGCCTGTCTTGAAATTGTTTTAGGATGTAGGAGAGACGCCTAATGATTTAACAAGGATGATCAGTCAGATTATTAAAGTACAAGAAAACAGAGAGAAAGTCAATGAAAAAATTCAAGAATACCAGGATCATATGAAGAAATTTTTTGATAGAAGTGCAAAAGAAATAAGTTTTGAACCTGGTGATTTAGTACTCAGATGGGATAGCAGAAGAGAGGAGCCAAGAAAGCATGGCAAGTTTGATCATAAGTGGTTTGGACCATATCAAATTGTAGTAATTGTGGGGATGAATTCATTTTCTCTTCAAAATCTTGGAAGAGAAGTATTAGAAATTACTGTCAATGGGCATTTTCTTAAACATTTCCTTTCTTAGAAATAATTTTCCTTATTTTATTCATTGTAAATATTGACGTTGTATTGATTTAAATTGACATTTACTTTCTTCAGATTGAAGAACTCATTTAATGAGAAACAATTTAATTAAAGTATTTGAGTGATTTTTATTTTAGAGAGCAATGAATTTGTTCAAACTGATAATTTGTTACAGTTGAAGAAGTTAAATTTAGTTTGTATTTTGCTTTCTATTTAATTTGAATAAAATTAGTAACAATGATATTACTAAATAGTACTTTGTGAATTGAATAAATGAGATTAAGTATTTATTTCTTATTTAATCACATGAATCTTTTAAGAAATAATAAACCTAGTCAATAGAAGAAAATTAAGCATGCTACTTTGACAAGGTTGGTGAAAAATTTATTTATTTTTTTGTTTCAGTTGAAAAAGTATGTTTAAAACAATCATTGTACATTTAACCTTGATATTAGACTATAGACGATTAGTTTTATCAAGGTTAAACTTTAATTATAAGAAAATTCCAAACAACTAATTCACTCAGAGGAGAAGGTATATTTAGAACTGAAAGAAAATTAATTACAGTGTATCCTTTAACATGTCGACAAATCTACTCAATTTTATATCTAAAACATATATCATCCCATGTGTTTTGTAACACACTGATTGCCCCCACTTCAAATTATTAAAGTAAAAATAAATGACAGATGGTGAAAGGAAATTCAAAATATTGATTTCCCCCATCTTGTTCAAAGGAGATGATGAAAGGAAATTCATTAAATGATTGCCCTCATCTCAAATAAATAAAATCATTCTAATGAAGTGGTGAAAGGAAATTCAATTTGGGGTATGCCGATAACTTCATCGGGGCTATGGACGCCTAGCTGGAAGTGAAGCAATATTTGTGATGTCTGTTAAGATTATTTACATATCTTCACCAATATTTTGTTATTAGTTATTTTTCAGTGATTTTTATATCCTAATCAGATTGGGTATACAAAAATATATATAATCTAAATATTGTTTATAACCATGAGTTAAGACAAAGTTAGTTAAAGGTTTGATATTTTTGATAAATTTAGATTGATTATTCTAGACAATCCTTGAGCATATTTTAATAAGGAAATCCTCTATCAACTTTCCTTGAGATTTATTATAAGCATGTTTTAAATTTCTATATATTAAAAAATTCAGTACTTCTATATAGGGTTAAAATTCATGAGAAGAAAGTATTTAGTCAGTTTTATTTTTATAAATAATGACTCCATTTCCCAACTAAGAAGGCACAAGGTCTATTATTCTTAGTGCCTCACAGGGAGCCACTATCGCCAGATGGAGCCAAATGTTGTAACATAGGTTAAATTCTAGAAAAAATTCAAAATTTTAGTATGTATATTTTTGAATTTTAAATTTCTTAGTAGTTTTAAGTTTAATTTATTATTATTATTTATTGTGTTTAAATTTTAATTTATTATAGTTAACATAAATTATGATTAGATTAGTGTTAATTTTTATTTAGGTTTTATTTTACATTTGAATAGGTAATATAGACATATATTAAATAAACTATAGTATAATATATTAATTTTGTACATATATTAGCTTTTATATATTATAATTGTAAATAAAAAATTATAATTTGAATATTATTTACTATCTAGAATTAATTATATAGTTGTATCTTGTATTTTTAGTTTTAACTTTAATATTTTAATTTTTAATAAAGTTTGGTTTTTTTTGTAGGTCCAAACAACAATGATTAGGATTAAATCAATAGATTATACTCTATTCATGTTTCAACTTGCACGAGGTATAATGTGAAGGCGCATATGTGAAACATTTATACGCTAAATTCATACATGTCATGCATCAAATGTACATTTTATCGCATTTCTCCTTGGGGCCTTTCCAAATCCGCCCGACCAAACGTGAAAATGAATGGAAACCTGCCATGTATCATGGGTAACATAATAAAGGTAATTTTTCTTTTAATTCATCGTTATTCTATTTTCAAAGGTTAAAAATAAAACACTCCCGACTCCAGTTCCGACTGACGAAGGTTTCCAACCATATCTTGTGCCATCTATCAGTTAAACCGGTAATTTATTTGAATCCTTCTCTTGTATTTTATCCAAATTTAGCCTGGATTTTGAACAAACTAGTTAGTCAAGAAGGAATAAATCCCTAATTAATGTAGAAGACAAAGGATTTACTGAGATTTATAAAGATACCTTCGATCCAAGGATTTCCTTTAACCTTCTAGATCTTCACACAACCTCCTTACATAAATTTAGCAATTTTGTTGATAATTACCATGTTTGGGAGTCCAACCTGGCTAAATTTGCCATTCCCCAAGTTTACAATTTCCCCGGATTTGTTTCTTGGTGCATTCCTTCCTATACCTTGAGTAAAAGAGCTATTATTAGTAGGGATGGTTATGTGATTGTATTGTTGATTCACAGTCAATCCTCGACATGATGAAATTATCTGCAGATCCCGATGTTGGAGAGTTAAACATAACAAAGCTTAACAATCAATATTTAACTATGGATTCTCAGGATAGGATTACCTTTCTACAAACATATTTATGCAAATATTTGAGCCCACCATCAAATTACATCAACATTTGGAGTGGTATTTTTCATCACAGACATCCAGATTGATAATTTCCATGATCGCTTCTGTCGTAGGCTACGACAATGATAAAACCATTGATTCATATATTCTTGGTGTTATGGCTTCAATTTTCCCTACTAACCTTAAGCCATTAACCAAGTTTGATTATGCCATATTCCTAGCCAATAACATACATATTCAACTAATGGAACTTCATAATACCCATTACTTCATATATCAGTCTTACCTAGTTCATTTATTCCTGTATTCTCAATATTTAATATTTCAACACCCGTAGTTGTAGATAGAGGATGGAGTGGGCAACAAAAACTCAGTCATTCACTGGACTTAAATCATTAGGAATAAAGTACAGGATCCTCATGTAAATCTGTTCATGTTTCAAGGCTATGAAATCATCAATTTCCAATCCCCTCTTAGAATTTTCCCAAAAATTCATATAATGCTGCAATTAAGCCAAGATAAGAAAACAAGTGATTGGTTTTTATCTGAAAATCATACTATGATCAGGGTATGTGGGTTTTAACTACAACCTTACCTAATTTCTAAGTTCCTTACCCTGAGAGTTTTCTCGTTAGAATTTATCAGACATCGTTTAAATTTTAATTATGTTAATTTCTTGGCTAACAAAAAGAAAACTTCTTTCAAATTGAAGAAATAAGTAGGCCCTTTTATTGTCAAATATAATTCAGCATTGTAGGAAGTAGAGGAATGTCTAAAGGAAATGTTTCTTGAGCTTGAAGAGACTTGGAATTATGATTGTCATGGTGTAATACCATCCAAGAGGAATAATTATGATTTACTTCCCTATCCACATCAACCAATAAAAAATATGGAGAAGCTAGAAAATCTTGAAAGCTGGGAGGATGTGTAGAGGATATTGCAGGTATAAGAACAAGAAGTTTTGATACAACAGGCTAAACCTATATCACAACAGACTTCCATTCTATTTACACCATTTCCTTCACATTTTCAAAAGACGTATATAAGGAATATGTCAGGGTCAACACAATCAGTGACAGATTCAGAGTCTAGTGCCGCAAACAAACAAATCCAAAGGATGCAACATCTATACAAGCTTTAATTTCCACAAGGGACAAATAAATTCAAGTATTAAAGAAAAAAACTAAAAATCCCTGGTATAGGTCATGTGCAAACACCTAAGTTACAAGCTATGCAATAGGAAAAAGATACATTGGTTGAGAAAATGGCCTAGATAAAAGACCAATTAGAAAATTATGAAAGACAAATTGAACTTTTAAAGAGAGAAAACTCATCATCTCATCCAACATATTTTTTAGCTGAACTATCCAAATCCTTATCATCCATTAACAAAAAAGGATTTGAGTTTGAGAAACTATAGAAAAATATTGAGACTTTACAATATTAGGCCAAAGAAAAAGATAACACTATCAAGGAATATCAGAAGATAAAATCCAATTTAATAGCAGAGATTGACAAATTAAAGCACAAAATGGATGGTAAAGTTAATCTAATTAGATCAAGACATCTGATCTAGGATCAGATTATAAAATAAATAGGTTAAATATGGGAATGCTTCAAAGTTGTAGATGAGGAAAATACATTAATAGATGAAGCCGAAAAAGTTGTGCAACAAGTTTTTCTGGATTTGGGAAATAGTCCTTAGATAGCCAGTTGAATGATCAAATTCCTAAATACTTATTTTATATATGAACTAATAGAAAAAGGAATTAATAATAGAACTACAAAATTTCTAGATATTGAAAGGATCTTTACCAAAAGGAATCTCTTTCAACAAAATTAAAATAAATGCATAATGTTGAGAAATAATGTAGTTACTTTCAATAATAGATTTGACAAATTGGTAAATATGGGTTTACCCACTATTTGGGGTGAAAAGGATAAACTTATTCCTTTTGAAACATACAAGAAACATATTTTCATGGTTAGAGGAGATGATAAGAAGTTTAAGCAAATATTAGATGTGTTAAGTGGGAAAACTATTATGGACATTCTGGTTGACGATTTTTTTGTTTTATGTCAAGTGAAAGAGTTGTTTGTTGTTACTCCCACATATGAAAAGCATAGATATTTGGATATTTCATTCATGAAAATGACTTCATTTTATTATCCATCAAATGAGATGTTGAAGCTCCTTCTTCATCTTATCAATGAATAGTTGGTTCCAACAACTTCAACAAAGTCAACTAAAATTTAGGGAATCATTCTATTATTGAATGGATATCATCTTATTTTGTAATGGTTGATTTTATTGATGTAAACTAAAGGATGAAAGATAAATTTTCCAACCAATTTTGGTTGTATAACCTTTTGTATAAAAGAAGGAAAACTCGATGTAATCAGGGTTGGATTTTTGAACTGGAGACCTTTTGAAGTTTGAATAAAAATTAGTTTTGCAAGCAGTAAAGGATTCTTGGTTTTGATCTTTGGAATATGTGATTCTTCTCAGTAATTTGTTGTTCCTATTTTTTCTTCCTTTCTTTCAAATGTACATGAGATGGTAATCAAGACAATTTAGTACAACCACTATTGTCTTCATCAATCAATGGTCAAGGTTATAGATTTCATGGCTTCAACTGTAAGTTAAAATTATGACCTATTTCTTTAATATTATAATTGTTTGTGTTTTGAAATGTAATATCACATGAACAAATAAATCTCATTTATATTTGTCTATGTTTTCTTCTATCAAAGATAATTTTGATATTTTCTTTAGATACATCATTTTTATCTATGATTTTTTTTCCACTATTCTGCCAACGATAATTTAAATTTGTGCCAAAGCATTAAGATCTAATCCCTTTATGGTTTAACTATTAATATAATAGAATTATCAAAAATATTACAATCAAATCTAATATCATATTCTCTATTCTTTGAACATATTTTAAAACCCAACCACGTAAAAATTTAAAATGTCCTTGGCATTGTTTCCCTAGCCAAGAAATATCTCATGGGATACAAAAGTATTCGAAAGGAAATGAGATGACTATGGTTACCTACACATATGCATATTGGGAAGGAAGCATTGATGATATAATAAGTAATATTGTAGAAACCTTTTATTTGGATGATTGTTTGGTATCTTGGTTAAGTAAGAAGCAATCCTCAATATCATTATCTACAATAGAAGTGGAATACATTGCAACAACAAGATGTTGTACTCATGTTCTTTGGATGATGCAAACTCTGCAAGATATACAAGTGAAGTATGATGAGACTATTTTGATATTCTGTGACAATACCAGTGCTATAAGTATATCCAAGAATCTAGTGATGCATTCCAAGACCAAACATATTCCGTTCAAGTTTCACTTTCTGCAGAAATAGGTTACAGAAAATAATATCAAGTTAGAGTACATTGGGACAAAGGAAAAAATTGTAGATATCTTCACCAAACCTCTCCCAAGAGAGACATTTTAGTATCTTCAAGAAAAAATTGGAGTAGTTTCTGCTCCATAGTGATCTACACGACATCTTTGCAAAGAGTATGAGGGAAGCTAAATTATCTTTGAAGAGAAGATAAATGAACCTTAATATGAATTATTTTTATATGTGAGTGGTTTACATAATCAAGAAGCACTAATGGAAAAGAAACACCAAAGGGGAGAAAGAAAAAAAGCATAAGAGAAAGTTTAGAAGCATGAAGACTGGGAAATAGATTGTCAGAAGAAGGTATACTGTTAGGGGGAGTTAACATTTTCCATTGATGTCAAAGGGGGAGAAAGAACAAAATAATTAAGACATGGGGAGAATTGGTCGCATGGGGAGCATGAGTGTTTCCATCAATGATAAAGGGGGAGAGTGTTGGAAAAAGTATTGTCATTGATGTCAACTTTAGAAGAAAGTCTAGAAGTCTCTAGAAGTAATGGGTATAATTGAAGAAGTCTCCAAAGTGGTCCCCTTATGGAGTATCTTTGAGCATGGACTTCATGGGAAGACACTTTTAAGAAGTCTATAAGAAGCCTAGAGGTGTGGTCATGAGGTTTGTTACGAGGAAAATCTCTCTATGACATGGGGTAAAACACAACAGATGGAATGGCATGCATAAATAAATTCTGATATCAAGTATGTTATATAAATGAAATGGTAAAAAGACAAGGTCAAGAGCCTACCTTTTCCAGACGTTCGATGAAGACCATCGTTGAGGGCGCAACTCAAAGGTTTATTCCTACAAATTGTCCTCAACAACCAATATACACAAGAATATGGTGATAATATATAATGTTAGCATATAGATTATCATATTCCATTAAAATACATGACAAATACACCTATGGAATAATAATTCAAATATTTACAAGATATCAACTGGACGATAAAAGAGTATTTCTATTAAAATAATCAACAAAAGTATAGAGGTGACAAACCTCTATAACGACACATCTTAGAACCAAGAAACTAAGTCCCTCCAGCTAGGCCTCCACCACTTCAATCCTCCACTGAATGCATGCTCATATAAAGGAGACAATAAGTTTCTCCATCACAAAGAAGGAAGAGCTTGGGGGCTGAACAATGAGTTTGGACTTTCAAGGATAAAGGGATGCAGACTCAATATGAAGTGAAATTTCTCCAGAGTATCTTTGCTCTCAAATTTGAATTATCTCCTCCTTCAAGGCTTGGATATGGCTCAATTTGTAGCCTTCAAATGGAACTAAAGGTCCGATTCAGAGTGTTTCCAGTATATTGAAGGTCAAGGATCATGGATCTCATGATCTGACGTGGAAACCCGACATAAATTTTAATTTTGAGCACCAAACCTGATGTACGTAGGATGTAGTGGAGAAACCTGTGTATACACTTGTTTTCTAACTGATAGGGCACATATATGTGGAAAAATTTTCTTTTTGGCTCTGGATGGTAAAAAAGGGGACTTCAAGTCTGCATAGGGAAATGGAAAGTCCATCCAAGCAAGTTGCACATAGTGAGGACAAATTTTCTCTAACAAGGCCTGAAGTTGATAGAGTAATATGAGGTTGAAAAAAATTACAAGTAAATGTAAAATCCTCATAGATGGATAGTCCTCATCATGCCATTTCCAATGATAGGTGGTACACCACATGGTTCCTCACAGTTGAGGAGTTATGTCCCCATGAAGTTGAAAGCCCAAAAGAATGGTTAAGAATTCCCTAAATGGTTGCAACAAGAAGTTACAAGTCATTAACTAAAGGGTAAAACAATTGTAACGTGAAATAATGAGTTGACCCTAAAAGTTAAGAATTACTTAAACAATTGAAACAAGAAGTTACAAGTCATTAATTAAAGGGTAAAAGAATTGTAACAAGAAATAATGAGTAAAAAAATCATTAATTGAAGGGAAAAACATTTGTAACAATAAATAATGAGTTGATCCTAAAATCAGGAAAAAGGGTAAAATAGTTACAAGTTATCCCCAAAAGAAGTCACATGAAAAGTATAAATACACATCCATAGTCTCTCATTTATATACACAAGTTCATTGAATATATATCTAGTGAACACTTGATCTATTGGAAAATATGAGGTAGTGAGGATGAGGTAAAGTAAAGGGGTTGCTTGTTCCATGTTGCAACAAGGTATTATGATGAAACAAGGCTATTACAAGATCTGAGGTATGTCTATATACATGATTTTGATTTTTATATCTTGATGCTATGAAACATGCTTGAGGCATGTCTTGGGGATGTTTGTCATATGCTTGAGGCATATTTTGGATGTATTGGCACATATATTTGGCACATGGTTAAGGTATATTTTGGATACTTGGGTACATGGTTTGAGGCATGTATTTTCATTTTGTTTGAGGAATATATTTGATGTTTTAACACATCCTAGAGACATATTTCTAGTACATTGTTAGATGCACATTGATCCAGATTATTTTCGACACAAAATGAGAGTGGAGATATAATAAAGAAATGTACAAATATATCTCATATATCCAATAATATAAAAGAAATATATCAAATATGCAACCATAAACACAAAGATACAATAATACACAATTTCTATGAATGAGCAAAAACGTACAAAGACTGTAAAAATACAGAGTGAAAGACTCGCTAGAATGGTGGTAGCTTATCTCTCAGAAGATATGTGATGGATACATGCATTTTCAGGAAGATGGATTACGATGAGGCTCTAAAGGCCTTTTTGACAAAAATTAAAATCCAAAACCCTAACCCCGAAAGATGAAAAGCCAACAATTTTGTGGACCCTGTTTTGGGTAGTTTGGTGTATCAACCTCCCGGGGGCATAACTTTGGCATATGATCTCTGTTTAGTTCTAATTGATGATGTCAATCAGAGTTCATTTAATGTCAATCTGGGAAGGTAAACTTAGAAGCGCTATCTAGATCTAGAAAGATTCAACTACCTAAAGGAGGGTTTGATGTAGTAGGAGCCAATACTCTTTTACAAGAGATTGTACTTTGGTTCCTTCTCATGAGGGTTTGATGTAGCAGGAGCCAACACTCTTTTACAAGAGATTGTACTTTGGTTCCTTCTCACTTAAACACCTCTGCAATTTAAACAAATCTACCTACTAAAAACAGAGTGCTTATGTTTGCCTGAGATTCTAATCCCCTTACAAGGACTCAACTCATTGAATCTCTTACACACATTAAAATATGTTATCTAATTCCTAAGATTCGTTGGAAAATCCAGTCCCCTTACAAGGACTCAACTCACAAAGTCTCGTTCAAATCAATCATACTTGAAATCAAAATCATTGAAAACATATTCCTAATCAAAATTCACAAGCTTACAACATCTAA
>JZKD02S2066783.1:238221-262994 GCA_000966675.3 Picea glauca | reverse complement strand
ATATTATTTTCTAATATTTAATCAAGAATTTCTCTTAAAATGCTTAAAAATAAATAATATTTGGAAAATATAAATGAGACCCATTAATGGTGAACAATAGGGAAAATGAAGTGACCTGGTGGTGAATAATGAGTGATATAATGGAAGCATAGGTGAAAAATGTATGGTAATGAGTGATATTTGTATGACGTTTTGAAGCCCAAACAATCTCCATTTGGGGTACATGATATATTGTTGGAAAGGTCTATCCGCGTAATATACATGTTGTCATTAGACTCTGAATCTGGCGACATCCTAACTGTGGATAGCCCTAAAAACATTGTTTAGGGTCTCAAAACAGCCTCGAAAGCCTAGGACCTGATAACTAGAAACAAAACTGCTAAACTGAAATTGCCAAAATGTGCCAGTTGGAATAGGTGGGTGGCCACAAATATGCACCTGGATAAATCCTCACTCCTTAGGAAGAAATGGTCTCCATTGCATTGAGTTCCCAGGGGAGAGGGGAAAACAATTGTTGAATATGAATCTTGGTGAGATGCTTGCTTTGTTGGAGACATTGTGCTGCTTGGTTTGTTGAAGGCTGTGATGAACCTGTTGCTAGCAGGGTTGAGTCTGTTCAACCAGTCGAGCTACATGAGATGAATGGGTGTAGAAGGAATCTTTGCACTTTGCTGCAACCTTATCGACCTTCTTTTGTTGGATAGAAGGTGCTTGGGCCGAGGCTGTAGTGGTTGCAATTTCCTTATGTTCACCTTTTGAACAAACCATGAATAAGTTGAATTTTATAGTATGAGATACTACCTTGTGGAACTGTTTAGGTGGGACAATAGTTGGAACTACTTCTAGTATTCTGTAGAGATGACCCCCTAGAGTAAAAATGACACTACGGGGTAGAGACTCATAAACAACATGGAACTTACACATATATGGTTGGCCCAAGAGATCATCAGAGACATCCAACGGGGAAACATCACATAATACCTCATATTTGAAGGGCTGGATACTGTATGACAATAGACATTGCCGAATGACACAAATATCTCATCCCTGGCAATGCCACCTGATGTTGTATGGATGTGGGTGTGGTGTTATCGACAATCCCAACTATTTGATGACCTCTGTTGAGATGATGTTCTTCCGGATTCCGCTATGAACAATAAAATGCAGCAGGGTCCCCTTCACCCACATATGTGAATGAAAAAGGTGCTCCCCCTCTTCAAGATATGTTGGTTCTTCTGGTTGAATTCCTGCGGTCACGACAATAGCAGTGGGGTATGCATCGATGGTCTGTCTTCTATTAGTATTCAATGAATCAGATTCTGAATCAGGGTTCGGCTCCTTGTCTTTGATCTCAACTACTAATGATTGTTTTGAGTGACATTCATCAGTGTTGTGCTAGGGGATTTTGTGGAAATCACACCACTTTCTAGTGTCCTTCTTTGTCTTCCCGTGAACCTTCTTTTCTCGTGGCTTAGACTAGTTTTCAAGAGGCTATTTGTTTGGGTCATCTTTCTCATACTTTGGTTGTTATAGATTTGCATACCCAAACTAGTGTTTGTTCTGGTTCTTAATTTTATGCTTGATTTAAACAACATATTACTAGGCAACACCAAGTGATGATATGTCTAGAAAATACATTTTAGTTTGGATGTATATGTGTAGAGTCCCACCGTGTTTTAGAACCAAATGTCACTTAGAGTCTTTGATACTCATCTTGGTGCACAAGGTATGAAATATATTGGTGAACTCCAACATTGCTTGGCCCCTCTCTTGATGCAGTGTGGTCTATCTCATGTACTGGTCTTCATAGTTTCCAATAGGGTAATATTATTCCTTGACCACATCCACAAAAAAATCCCAGGTGGGATCGACCCCATATATTCCAGACTCCTCTTTGGAAAAAAATTCCCAATAATTTTCCCACCAATGTTCGACATGGAGGAGATCCTTAAGGAGTGCGAAGGTGATCTTTTCCCCGTTGGAGAAATTTGAACATAGAAATAACCTTCTAGAAGATTTGACCATTTTTCTAGGGCATTTGCGTCTATCTGTCCTTCAAATATGGGAATATAAAAATTAACTTGTACCTTGAAAGGTGAGGTGCCTCCGAAGTAGATTCTTGATGAATATGTGATGATTTTTATTGGAAGGTGTTGAAGGATGTGGGAAAAATTCTCCATCATTTCATCCCTCTATTGCGTGAGAGCTTGCGCTAACAAAATATTAATAGAATATTCTGCTTTGTCGTTTTTATTTTATTCCGCCATGGAGGGTTTCTTGGGAGTGCAAGAGTGATTTTCCTCAAGAGAGACAATCACGATACCCAACTTGCTATACTTGGAAATCATCGGGTACATGCACTGAAAAGTGATCAAGAGCAGCTTGCTCTGATACCATTGATCCAAATTATTTTCAGCACAAAATGAGAGCGGGGATACAATAAATAAATGTACAGATATATCTCAGATATCCAATAATATAATAGAAATATATCAGAGATGCAATGATAAACACAGAGATACAATAATACACAATTTCTATTAATGAGAGAAAATGTACAAAGACTGTAAAAATACAGAGTGAAAGACTCACTAGAATGGTGGCAACTTATCTCTGAGAAGAGATGTGACAACTACCTGCATTCATAAGAATATGGATTACAATGAGGCTATAAATTCCTTTTTAACATAAAGAAAAATCCAAAACCCTAACCCTAGAAGATAAAAAGACAATAGTTTTGTGGACCTCGTTTTGGGTAGTTTGGTGTATCAACTTCCCGGGGTCATAAATTTGGCATACGATCTCCGTTTGGGGAAAACGATAGCTTGTTTGAAAGGTCTATTCGAGGAATACACATTTTTCTGTTAGAATCTAACCATCCCTAGAATCTAAATGGGGCGATCCCTAAAAATGCTATTTAGGACCTCAAAATGACCTCGAAAGTTCGAGGCTTGAAAACTAGAAACAAAACTACCAAAATGAGCCAGTTGGAATAGGTGGGTGCCCACTGATATCCACCTGGATCACAGATATTGGAAATTTTGGTCATATGGGTTGGAGACATTCTTGGTGATATTGGAATGAGATATACATATGATCATGAGTTTGATCTAGTTATAATGACATAGGAAATGATAGGTTGATGTATGAGTGATAGGTTGTTTATCAGTGAAAATTTCAGTGACAGTTTGAGTCTACATTTTTATTTCAGGGAGGCAATATGGGGCAAGGAAAGGGGGTCGTAGCATCCTTCTTGTTGGATCCAGAGATCACAAGGAATTATATATTTCTTTAGGTTGTATCTTGTAAACTAGGGTGTTGGAGCCTCCTTCTAGTTACAGTTGAAGAATTCAGGGAGCTATAGTTTCCTTAAGGTTGGAGCCTGTAAATAGGGGGTTAGAGGATCCTTCTAGTTGATGTTGAAGAATTTCGAAATTGGTGCTTCTTATGAATGCAATATTTGATATATATAAGAAAGCATCCTGTGGTTTTCTCCCATTTGGGTTTCCACATAAAATCTCTTATGCACTATGTATGATTTGATATATTGTTGAATGGTACTGCTTATGCTCATATGTTCAAGAAATGTTAAATAAAAGAATAAGTGATAACTATTAATGTTCTGATTAAAAGTGGTAAAAATTGCATAATACTGATTCAATCCCCTCTCAGTATTCCAACACTCCTGAGAAGACATATTTTATTTAACTTTATCATGCTACTAATGAACTATTTTTTCCTTTCACTCCCACTTAAATATGATTATACATTAATTTCATTCATTCATTAATGTTGAGGAGACACACCCTTGGAGTACTCTTAGTCTAACCCCAATTGTTCTCATAGTCTTCGCTCATCGTTTGACACCACTTGGTCACTTTTATGCTTCTCTTTTCATTGTGGCTAAATAACAATGGAATTCTTTTATTCTTTACAAAATAAACAAATGGAAAACATTAAATTCCAAAAACATCATAAAATTTAAAAACCATTAAAAATGGCAAAGAGAACCCACTATAACTAATGTATTATTTTATCTAGTATCACTTTCAAGTTGAAAAGTTGTCAAAGTCACCCTTTGTTTAGAGCATTAGTAATGTATCACCACTTTTTTCATTAATGTGGGAATCATTAGGTTTTAATTCTTGTACAATGTGTTCCCTCTCTCAAGAAAAGTACTCATACAATTAATCACAAATACTTAGGATTTGACCCTTTCCCTAGCTCAAACAAGTGGTCCAAGTATCTAAATGTAACACTCACAACACAAATCAATGCATTGTCCTACAAATAAAGCACTCTTCTTCATTCAAGCAAGGCTCATGATGTTCCACAAGTTCAATTTCTTACCTCAATAGTGCACTACTTGTAAACAAGCTAATACATATGAACTTGAAACTTCTCAAGATAATTGTTTCCTCCTCAGTCAATTGAAACTATTCTTTCACCCCAACCTGCCACTACGCAGAAATAATTTAGGGAATTTTCCCAATTTCAAGCCTAGGTGATGTTCCTATTGAATCCTCGAGTCTCATTGGTTCCCTCAACATGACCTCTCAATACTTAGATATCGAAAATTCTGTAGAACACCATAACCATGATGAGTGATTGACCTCTAAGATTGAATCATTCCTTCTCACCTCTCTTAGTGTCCAAATTCACCTATAAGGAATGCCTCCTCTAAGTTGTTTTGGATCACTTGATCCTTCTCTCCATTCCCCTTTGCACCTACCCCAATTTTCTCAAGGAATACCCTCTTCTTCATTTCCTTGCCTTATCCTTTTCTCTTTTCCTTGTTTTTTCACTAATTGTCTAAGATGAACTTCCTATCTATAAGAAAATCCCATGCTTTAGCATTGTTTTTCTAAGTTGTATGAAGGCTCATCCCTAATGGAATTTTTGTTGGGCTATATTGGACTACCCATCGATGGCTTTGGCCACCCCTAACCTGGTAGTGCTTGTGCTAGGTAATGATGATTATTTCTCGTGTAAGGATAATAGTTGAAACATGGATTCCATTAATTCACACTAGTACACATTGTTAAGATATATGTATATATATTGTGATAAAAAATGAAATAGAAACTAGGGAACAAATAAAAAATAACAAGATCCAAGTTCAAATATTTTTTAACCTTCATTGATGAACTCTATATAAAAACTTGGTTTTACTTATTAAAACTCAAGAGTGAAGTTTTTGACATGTTTTTTTTTTTTTCCCTTTAAGGCCCTTTTAGATAAATATTCTAGACATTTACTTTAGAAGCTAAGAATAGTTAATGGTGATGAATATATAAACACCAAAGTTTATACCTATTGCAATGCATACAATGTTTATAAGTAACATAATATTCCATATACACCACATAAAATAGGAATTAATCCTAATGGTCGGTTGATGGTAGGGGATAATGTTTGAGTTTTTTAAATAAGAATAAATATTAATATAGTCATCAACTTCAAAGGAGTCGTGCCTACTAAAAAATTCATTATTATGAGATATTTTAAGTTTGATCAAGGTCCCTCAACTTAAGTGCTAGATCCAATTCATGTTCCATTTTTGTTCGACCAGTGATATTCGACGCATGTTCCATATCATTCTACTTATTCTTATTTTCATATTGTTACTTATATTATTCATTAATATTGTTCTTGAGATTATGATAGTGAGGAATATAAATATTTCTTTGCCTATGCCATCTCCTCCAATAGATGAGTCATTCGAACGTGAACTTGCAATGGCTTTGCAACTTCTTCTCATTTCATACAATAACTAAAGAATAAAGAATTCCATTATGTGATCATTTTGGTTGGTGCTACACATGTTCATAGTTATAGTGAGTCTCTTCTCTTTTTCCTCAAGATTTAAAGATTTAGAATCTAGACTAATTTATAGAAGCTTTTGGCCAACTAGAGTGGGATGTAGAAAATAATGAAGAATTTTCTTCCTTAAAGGAAAATGATTCTTGGGATCTATTCCCTCTTCCAAAAGGAAGAAATATTTTTAGATGTAGAATATGATTACATGAATAAGTATACAATAGATTGTAGTGTTGATTGAGACAAGGCTTGATTTTTCACCAAATATTTTCCATAGGAAGAAGGCATTGACTACAATGAAACATTTGGAATCATTGCCAAAATTCCACTTAGTTTATACACTTGTAACATCATATCAATGGGAGGCAATCAAAAGCATACAATAGGTTAAGTTTTGAACCTTGGTTCTAGAACTATCACTTGGGGCTAATTGAAACTGATTTCCCTTTCTATATATTTAGTAGAATCATAGTATTTAGCAATAATTCATGCAAGTTAGAAAACCATGTGTCATTGATATATCCCTTCATATTTTGGATTCTAGCAAAAGAATTCAAACATTCTATGGTGTGACAATTAAATTGTCATTTATATCACCAAGGAGTAAATTCAACATAAAAAAAAAACACATTGAGTTACACATGCACTTAATTCAAAATATTCTTCAAGATTATGTACTTTCCTTGAAATACTCTATTTTCATATAGATAATCATGTTGCTAACATTTTCATGAAGCCACTCATAGAATCCATGTTCTTGAAGTTTTATCCTATATTAGAAGTTTAAAAAGTTATCATTAAGTGGGATAGAATATAATGCCTCCTTCATTATCCTTTTTTTTCATTTTTGTAAATCCTTCAATCCTATCTCAGGTTGTTCTCAAGGGGGGATGTTAGGATATCACAATGCTAGGAGTTACTTTATGTTCAACTTGGTCTAATGTGATTTTAGGTTAAAGTGTGACTTTTCATTTTATTAATTAATGGTCACAATCGTGTCCTAGACATGAGTGATTCAACAGTTCAACATTTTCCTGATATTAATTACACTTGATTGGTCCATGATCTTGTTTATGTTTAAAACTATTTAAGGTCTTGAAGACAACATCACAAGGATGAATCCTCCTGTGTTTTTAAAGAGGTGGTACTCCTCTAGATGAATACTACACAGAATTAAAATAAAACTTGAGAATGGACCAAACTTATTTTATGAAAGAAAGAATGATAAAAAGGAAAGACTTGAGAGAGGACCAAGCTTTATTTCAATGAATATTTACAATATCATACTATATTCAAGAATATTGTACAAGACTATATTGTAAAATAAAATGGGAATCCTAAAAATAAACATTTCCATCATGGAATAAAGTGGAAAATATCATTTCAAAGAATGAAATTAAATGGCCACATATGTAGAAAATTTAAGATGACATTTCATTGAAAATATGAAAGATCAATGGACACACACTTGAAAATTTAGCTTAAAACTCAAAGTCTGAAAAATAAGTATTCATGTATCCCAAATAGTTCTGTGGGAATGATCCAGATTGGATCAAAATATTTTTTTCATGTATCTCTATCCTTTCATAGTGGAAAAAATTGGAGGAATTTTCTTGTAGTGCCATTTTAGTGGTAGGTCCTAGTTTGGAAAATTAGGGTTCAGAACCTTTCGAGGCCATTTTGAGGCATCAAACGATAGTTTCTGGGGTTAGAAATTTCCTATCATATCTTGGACCTCGTGATTCTATTCTACACATTGAAACATTTCCAACACTATGAAAATCACATTAATCAGAGATCGTATGCAAAAGTTATGCCTCCCACAAGTTGACCTATCATGTTGACCACCATGGTACGAGAGGATGCCATGTCATCCCCCATTACTCATGCATATGGGGCTCACCATGTGATGGATTTATAGAAGAATCTATAAGGTCGAAAATACTACCACAATTTAGGGTCGAGGAAGTAAAAAACCTATCCCTAAATGGCTATCTAGCTATGTTAAATAATGGGCCGCTAAGATGAGAAGGGGTTCCATTCTTTTGCATTGTATCTTTTTCCATAGTTGAGAAAAAAATTGGAGAGTGGTATTCTATGAGTATAATAGAGGAGGAGAGATTCTATAGTAGCCATAGAAGCCATAGGTCAAAGGAAAATCCATGGAGAGTGCCTCTTTCTTTGTACTTGCATCATTTCTATACTAGAGAAAAGAGAGTAGATAAGCCTCACCTCTAGCTGGGTTTTCTCCCATATTGGGTTTCCCAAATCATATCTTGTGTTTATTTGTGGATGGTATGATTGTATTTTACTATTATCTATTTTAGAAATTTTATCTATTTCATGCATAAGAAGAAAATCAATAGCAAAGTATTCCGATAGTTGAAGGAAAGATAACCATAATAGTACAAATTTAGTCCTTTGTTAGATCTATTGTGACAAACTGTTCTAGTGGAATATCCACAAAATTTTACAAATCATATTGGTATTAGAGAAGGTTTTTCGTCTGGGGTATTTGTGGGAAGTTGCAGGATCTAGGAATCGACTTAATGAGAATTCGTAGAAAGCTTAGCCATGGAGGACAAGTCTATTCACAATAACCCTTGAGATCCAACATAAGAGGTATTTGAGTGGTTGTAAGCACAAGTTTTCGACATTAGTCGTAATATGAACCTATTCATGGTGGCTCTAACAAGTAATCTCAGACCATTAGGATATGATGGAGTCTCTAACTCAGAGAAAATATCAGAGGGGATATCAAAAGATCAATAAGACTTAGGAAAGGAATCACATAAATAATCTAAGAAAGAGCAGTCAAGTTAGAGTGTCATGAAACCTTCACAGTCCCTATTAAATATAGAAGAAAAAGTGGACACAAATCCATACCAAGGTGATATCGATGCATTAAAACTAAATCATTGGTTGCAACAGCTAGAAGTTTATTTTAGCATTCACCATATAGATGAAGGGTAGAATATTTTATTTGATAGATTAAAGTTAGAAGGATATGATTTAACCTGGTGGGAAAGCAACACAATAACACTTAGGCTAGAAGGTGACCTGCTAGTAACTGGGTGGGAGGACTTCAAAACCCTCATCAAGTCCCAATTCTACCCTATTGGGTATGTAGAGGACCAATGGATCTGGTGACACTACCTCAGGCAGAGGAAGGCGAAACGTGTACATGAGAACACCATTGAGTTCAAAAAGATGGCCATCATGTTGGGTATCTCTCCCAAGAACCTATATGTACTCCTCAAGTATCTGGGGAATTTACACAATCATCTACAAAATCAGGTGATTCTCTTCAAGCCAATACCAGTGGATGAGGCTTGTGTACAAGAAAAATACCTGGAAAACATATGCCAAAATAAGGGGAAACCAAGTGGTTCGAAGAAGAAAGAGTAATGAGAGGATTATAAAGAGGGGAATAAGAAGTGGAAAGGGGGGAATATAAGAAGACAACATCCACTTCACAACATAGAAAATATCCCAACAACCATTTCAATCATTGCAACATTGATGGACACACCGAGGAAAAGTGATGGAAACTACAACGAGAGATGAACCCAAAGAACTGCAAGAAGGAAGAAAAGGAAAATAACCTTCTAACAAAAGATTCAAGCAATCAGATTGAAAGTAGCTCAGATGTGGATACAATTTTTTTCTGCACATCTGTGCAAAAGGAGGTGAATCTAAGTAGCCTTCATGACTAGGAAGAGAAGGAGACGACCAAGCTCTTTCATATCAAGATTCAGGCCAAGAAGACCAAGATAGATGCTCTATTCAAATATGGTTCACAGACTAATATAATAACATCGTATCTAGTCAACAAGATTGGACTGGAGGTGCACAATCATCCTAGACCCTATCCATTGGGTTGGGCAAACAAGGATGTAGAAATAAACATAATGAAATAGTGCAATATTAGATTTTATATAAGTGTTGATTTTATTGATGAATTGGAATTGAATGTAGTACCCCTTGGTGTATGTGGAGTAGTGTTTGGAAGCCCTTACATGTATATGAGAGATGTAATATTCATGCGAAGAGCCAACCAATATTGATTGATCAAGTATGGGAAGTCCTACATCATTAATGCGCATAAAGGAAAGTTAAATATCTCATTGGTAAGTTCCAACCAAGAGAATAAGTTGATTAGTTGTATTAAAAAATATGTTTTGATTTTCTTAAAAATTAGTCTGATGATCAATTAATGAGAGTGAAGGCATCCCTGGAGGGGTGTACTAAAGATTAAAAAAATCAATTGGAGGATTTCTATAGGTATAAAAAGGAGTGTTACAGGAGCCTAAAGGGATACCACCTAAGAGGGAAGTGGAGCAAAAAATACAATTATTTCTAGACTCCCCATTGCTAAATATTGGGATGCATATACAATTCGTTCTATAAGAAAATGAAGCAAAGAAGCAGTTGCAATAGTTGTTGGAGTAGGGTATGATTCGATCAAGTACCTCACCTTGTGGGTCACCCATAAAAATTGTTCCCAAGAAGGATGGGACTTGGAGAACGTGTATATATTATAGAGAATTGAACAATATTACACATAAGAATTGGTACCCCTTGTCAAGGATTGATGATTTTTTGGACCAACAACAACATGCCAAGTATTTCACTAAGATGGATTTGAAATCATGATATCACTAGGTACAAGTCAAAGAAGAAGATATATGGAAGACTTCCTTCAAGACAAGGAAAGGTTTGTATGAGTGGTTGGTTATGACATTCAGTTTATGCAATGCACTAGCTTCATTTATGAGACTAATGAATGATGTTATATTCCATTTTATAGATTCATTTGTTATTGTTTATTTGGATGATATATTGGTTTATAACACTACCTTGGAGGATCCCATATCACATCTTATGCAGGTGTTAAAGACTCTAGAAAAGAACCAATTGCTAGCTAATATCAATGTGAGTTTTCTCAACATTATTTGGTGTATTTGGTGTATGTGATCGGTAGAGGGGATATTAATGTAGATCCCTCAAATATGGAGGCCATCATGAAATGGCCAATTCCTACAAATTTCACTGAAGTTAGGTGTTTTCTTGGGGAAACACAATACTTGTGGAAGTTCATAGCTTTATTTTCAGTGGTAGCTCCACCACTCCACGCCATGACAACTAGTGGGAAGATTTTCCAGTGGGGGAAGAATCAATAGAATGTCTTTGATGAGATGCAAATAAAGATAAGTCAAGCACCATTCCTCGCACTACCAAACTTGTAGAATCCCTTCCAAGTGGAGATAGATGCAAGTGGGTATGCCATGGGAGTAGTACCCATGCAGGGAGGAAGGCACATATTCTATCATTCTGAATTATTTCATGGTGAATTTGTCAACTACCCCACCTACAAAAATGAGATCTATGCCTTGGTACAAGATGTTAAAAACTAGAAGCACTATCTGATGGGAAATGAGACTATCATCCACACAAATCGTCAGACACTATAATATTTGCAGGAATAGGGTAAGCTACAACAAATCAAATATTACAAGTGGATGGGTTTTTTACAACAATTTTATTTGGTCATAAATTATAAGAAGGGTAGACAAATAAGTTGTCATATTGTTGGAATATTCACCAATACTGAGATGGGGGAGGGGGGGGTGAATCAATATTGAACACTTTTTACCATTTTCAATCACAATATGAAAGTATTTAAGATATCAAAAATTTATCACATATGATTGGATTCAAGATATCATCAACATATAACCATAGATACACAATACACAAGAGTTTTACGTGGAAATACAAATGGGAGAAAACCACATAATGCTTTCTTATATATCAGAATATTACATTCATAGGAAGCACCAACTTCTGAAATTCTCCAGCACCAACTAGAAGGAGGCACCAACCCCCTGATTTATAGGCTCCAACCTAAAGGAATCTACAACTCCCTGGATTCTCCAGTAGCAACTAGAAGGAGGCTCCAACCCCCTAGTTTATATATACCAACTTGAAGGAAGCTACAAGCCCCTTTACTTTCCCCTTGCTTCCTCCCTTGAATATAAATGGAGACTCGATATTTCACTGTTACTTTCATTGATAGTGATACATCATCATCATCATCATCATCAAAACGAGATCCACCTCATTAACCAAATAATACTTATGTCAAGATCATCAAGACCGTTTCTCACAACATATGCCGAACATCACCAAGACATGCCTCAATCATGTACTGTAATATTGAATATGTATAAAAAATCACGTGCCATGTCCCTCAAATAATATGCCTAAAATTACCAAGCTATGCCTCTAGCCATGTGCCAAAGACCTCCAAGATATGCCTCAAAGCATATACCATAGAATCAAGATGCAAACTTAAGTAAATATAGAAAACCATACCTTTTATCATATAAGAACCTGATGCATTTAATATCATAGAACAACATACCTTGCTAAAACTTTAGGATAAAGATGGTAGCTCCTTATTCAACCTTTCCTTCAGCCTCGCTGGAAAAGACAAGGAAAATCGAGGGGCCTTTCTTGGAAATCCCTTTGCAACCCACGGGGGCCTCGCAAGACACCCTATACATGACCCACATGGGTCTTCTCAATTAGGGTTACCAAAAACCCTTCTCCAATCTGCGACTCTGATACTTCCTTCTTCACACTCCTCTGCTACCTCAAATTCTCTAAGAGATCACATACTTACTTGATTTATTGGTCATAATGAGAGGCTATTTGATATTTATTTATACCATTCCAAGTAACTCCTTTACTTGAATTGAGACGACCTGTAACTTCTTATTTGCAACAACTTTTCTTCTTTAATTAATTTTGGGGATGACTTGTACCTTCTTGTTGTAACCGTTTAGGGGATTTTTAACCATACTCCGGGGCTTCATATTTGAGAGGGTATAACTTCTTAATTGTTAGGAATCACATGGCATATCAATTACTATTGGAAATGACATGCCTAGGACCATCAATTAATGAGGTTTTGCATCCATTTACAATGTCCTTCACCCTCTTTTTCTTCAATCAACTTCAGGCTTCATGACTACACATTTGGGGATTCTTAACCACTTAAATACTTAACCATATTTCCAGGGATTATTGTAGACTTCTTAAAAAATTCTTTCCATGAGGACCATGCTTAAGGATCTTCCATTAGGGGACCACTTTGGAGGCTTCTTCAAATACACCCATTACTTCTAGAGACTTCCAAACTTGTTTCATGGATTGTTCTAGGGTTGACATCAATGAAAACCGATTTCGAACATTGACATCAATGACAACCAAATTTCCAACAATTTAACCATTTGGAATTAATGGAAACACTCATGCTCCCCCTGTGACCAATTCTCCCCCCCGTGAATTATTCTCTGCCTATCTTCATGCACTTCCCTTGTCTTCATGCTTTTGTTTTTTCTCTCCTCCTTTGAAATCAATGGAAAATGGTAACTCCCCCTGAAAATTTATATCCCCATATCTTATTTAAAAGATGTTGTGTAGGTAAATGTGGGGATTCTTATATATGATTCATTTCCTCTCTCTTTGGAAGCTTCTTGTCCATTGGTACTTCATGTTATTGTAATCCACGAATGTATATTATAAGTGTTCATGTTAATATTCCTTCATCACTTGACTTCAAGTCTTCATGGATTTTCATGTATTCAATTGAAGACATCAATGTTATATCCCCTTTGACAGTATAACTCCCCTTTATCATTACTCTCCCCTTGTCCTACTATGCCTATCACGACTTTCTTTCCTATGATTGTGTTGGATCCATATGTAAATATGCTTGTCTTCTGAGTCATATTCTTTCATCCATTGTCATGTATCTTATATGGCTCATGTCAAGCATTATCTTCTAGACCTGCCAAGTATTTCATGAATTGATCTCTGTCCATATGTCAAAAAACTATCCATGAATTTGCTACTCAATTGAACACAATGCTAACCCATCTATCACTTTAATATTCTAAAGACTTCTCCAAAATTGATCACCATGTATTCATGCTTCTCAATATTAATCAAATATGTTGACTAGTATGTTCTATCTTCAAATAAAACTCTATAAGTATGAAAAAGTACACATTCTTGAATCTGTAATGAATATATCCTTGCTTGAATACATGCTTGGAATTATCTATACAGTCATGAATATTTTCCTCAAAAATGTGCCAATTATCTTCGTAACTACTAGATGAACTCTTCATACTTGCATGGGAATGTCTTCTGAAAACCACTCCATAACCAATCTGTCACAAGACATCCTATACCTCTAAATCTACCTTCCTAAAATATGAAAACAAACACTTCAAACTTCCCAAAAGATAGTTCTCCAACATGTACTGACTGCTTCTTAGACTTCCCCTCTTAAATATTCACATTTACTGAAAGTCTCCAAGCCAGATGGCTTAGAACAATATATATACCTTCTTTGCTGCAAGATCATCATTCTAAGTTCTAACATATTCATCTTTTTTTGTAGATTCATCATGATCTCTTACCTCTGTAAATCCTGTGAGCATGATCTCTGGGAGTTCTTCATTCACCGACTCTTCTTCTTTTCTTCTCCAAACCTTCTTGTATCCGATATCAATGTTTTCCTTCAGGGAATACTCCATTATAATTCTACAATCGTGAGCCACATGTCCATAGTTGTGTCCATACCTTCTCCAAACATATCTTTCTTGAACATTTCTTCGATACGCTTTGCAATATACAACTTTATGTCCAAAGTTATTACAAGTAAAACAATAACCAGAAAACAAACTTTGATACCTAGAAGCAAGTGATCCTCTTTGTGATGTAGTCCTTCTGAATTCATGCCTTGGAAGATTGTGATCTTCTCTTCTGTTGTTTCCTTCATAATAATTGAAGCTTCTTTGATACCTGAAGGTAGAAGATATTCTTGGAGATATGTCTATTCTACATTCATTCCAATATAACTTTTGTTGACCATGATCCCTTCCTTTGATAATGTCTTCATAATTCTTAGCCTTCTCTTCATTCTTCCTTTCCAGTGACCTGGAACACCTCTCTTCAACTTTCACTATCGGTTGTGTGGATCTTCCTCTCTCTTTGACACTCTTGCTGGGATTGGCATTTGATTATTCTTCGCATGAGGCCTCACCAATGTATCCAAGACCTTCTTCTTTAAAGGGTGACCTTTGACAATTGAGAATATATTCTAGTACTTGAGAGCTCTTCAAGTTATTGTTGATCTTTACAACTTCAACTCTTAATGTGACGACTTCTCCTTCAAGATTCTCACAATATTATTATTTCTTCATCATTTGGATATTCATTACTTATTCAAGTTGTTTTTTCAAAGAGATGATTTCTTCTTCAAGTCTTCTTTCTTGTTGATTAATTTCAGCTTCCAAAGACTAGTTTATTTTATTCTTTCCTTCCAATTGGTTTTTAAGTGTTTCTTCAATCTTTCTATCTTCTTCTAACTTGACCTTTAGATTTTTAATAATCTGTTGGACCTTTTTAGAGTTTTTTTTGGGATTTTAGGAACTTTCCTTTAGCTTGATCAATTCTTCCTTGAGTGACTTTTTTTTCTTCTTTTCTCTCTTTAGCTCACTTAAGGTGTTGATTAGTTCTCCTTCAATATCTACTTCACCTTCTTCTTCACAATCTTCTTGATAATTTTCCAATGCTTTAAAGAGCACTCTTTCTGAGTCTCTGTCACTATCATTGTCATCATTAGATGAAGAACCATATTCTATTGTGTAGAGGATTTTCTTGAAGAATTTTATTTTATTTTCTTTCTTGAGAACTTCTTCTTCATCACTTTCTGAATTCTTAGAATAAGGACATTTAGTAGAAAAATGACCAATTTTACCAGAATTAAAACACATTAAGGGAATATTACCTTTTTACTTATTGGTTCCTCTCTCCATATTCCTTACAAAGTTGGCTATTTCTTCATCTTCATATGACTCATCACTGCAACTACAACTTGATTTTGAATTTTGCTTATTCTTTCTTGTATTCTTATATGTTTTGAAAGCTACTTTCTTCTTGGATGGATTGTTCTATTCTTTTATCATTTTATAAGCTATAGGTATTCCTTTTATCTCATCCATGCTCAATATAGAAATATCTTCTCTTTCTTCCAGGGCTGAAATATTAGGGTCAAATCTCATTGAAAGAGACCCTAGTAAATTTTGAACAATTATTGGTTCTTTAATTTCTTCTCCCAATCCTTTAATAATGATCACTATTTCATCAACTCATAGAAAATAAGCTACAATATCTTCATCTTCCTTCATTTTTAGTTGTTCAAATTGAACTCTACAAGTTTGAATCTTGGCCCCTTTGAGTTTTGAATCTCCTTCGTAAACATTTTGAAGTGTGTCCAAAATATCCTTTGCAGAGTCACAATGCATAACCTTGACATATACTGAATCAACCAGGCCATTCAGAATAAAATTTTTAGCCTTCAAATTGTTTTCACTAAGTTTCTTTCTATCTCTATCTATTGGGGGTGTGGGAGGTGCCTTGTATCCATCTTCTACTACTTTCCAGACATCAAATCCCCATGTTTGCACAAAATTTTTCATACTAGAAGGCATAGTTATGACCATCAAATGGTGGCATTCCATTGTTTTGCGCTCCATGATATACCTTCCAATGGTTAGACTATTTTTGAAGGATTTTCTCTGAAACCAATTGTTGGAATATTCAACAATACTAAAAGGCCAGGGGGTTGAATCAATATTGAGCACTTTTTACCATTTTCAATCGCAATATAAAAAACGTTAAGATATAAACAATTTATCACATATAATTGCATTCAAGATATCATCAACATATAACCACAGATACATAGTACACAAGAGTTTTACGTGGAAACCCAAATGGGAGAAAACCACATAATTCTTTCTTATATATTAGAATATTACATTCATAGGAAGCACCAACTTCCAGAATTATTGAGAAGAAACTGGAAGGAAACACCAACCCTTTGATTTACAGGATCCAACCTAAAGGAAGCTACAACTCCCTAGATTCTCTAGCTCTAACTGGAAGGAGGCTCCAACCCCCTAGTTTACAGGAAGCAAATTGAAGGAATATACAACTCCCTTTCCTTTCCCCTTCCTTCCTCCATTGAATATAAATGGAGACTCAATATATCACTGTTACTATCACTGATACTAATACATCATCATCGTCATTATCAAAACCAGATCCACCTTAGTAACCACATAAGACTTATGCCAACATCACCAAGACCATTTCTCACAACATATTCAAAACATCACCAAGACATGCATGAATCATGTACCATAATATTCAATATGTACAACAAAGCATGTGCCATGTTCCTAAAATAATATGCCCAAAATCACCAAGCTATGCATCTAGCCATGTTCCAAAGACCACCAAGATATGCCTCAAAGCATATACCATAACATCAAATTGAAAACTTCAAGACATATAGAAAACCATACCTTTTATCATATGAGAACCCAATTCATAAGATCACAGACCAACAGACCTTGCTCAACTTCACGATAAAGAGGGTATCTCCTTCTTCAACCTTTCCTTCAACCTCACTAGACAAGACTAGGAAAATCAATGAGCCTTGCTTGGAGAGACCTGTGCCATCTATGGGGGCCTTGTGGGACACCTTATACATGACCCACATGGGTCTTCTCAATTAGGGTTACCAAAAACCCTTCTCCAATCTGCGGATCTGAGACTTCCTTCTTTGCACTCCTCCACTACCTTATATTCACTACCTAAGATTCACTAAGAGATCAGATACTTGCTTGATTTATTTTTTATAATGAGAGGATATTTGATATGTATTTATACGCTTACAAGTGTTGGAAACTTGGGCTGACCTAGGTTTTGATCTCAAAGGTTTCCAACAAAACTCTCAAACTATCGGCCCTCCTAGTAAACCCGAAATCAACATTGCCAATAGAGTGCACAACTTAGTCTCACCCGTGATAGCTTATGGGGGACTGCAATACTCAGGTATCTATGGTTAGGGAAGGGATTGGGACTATATTTTTTTCCTTTTCCTCATGCATCAACATTATTATCCATTCATCTAAATCTAATATTCATTTATTAATTAGACTAAGCATGCATGTCGTCATAATCAAACTTAACCATTCATTCTTTAACTGATAAATAAAATAATAGTAACACAACCATTCATGACACATCAACACAATAGATTTACCGTGGTTCACCCCCCTTGGGGCTACATCCACAAAGATCTGTCTCTTCTTCTCTTTTATTCAACATTCTCCAAAATATGCACTATGCACATTACATTCTTTAGGATTACAATAAAAAAGGAGGGTAAGTACCCTCCGTGAGGCGGACTAGACCACACCAGGCTCTAGATTCTGTGACATAACCCTAAAAAATATCTTATTCAGACCAAAAACTATTCTCTCATTGACCAACCAACCAACAAACAAGCTCTACTAGACCTCCTGGGCCTTTATTTATACTATTATATTGTCTCACAATCATTACATTCATATCCAAAACCCTAACCCTAACATGGATAGGTTTGTCTAGATGCACGCCATACTACTTTTCCTCCATCTTCTACATGCTGATTTTCCTTCCTCTTTTGCATGCTTATTTTCCACCACATATAGCGCGCGCTCCAAAAATATTATTTTCTTTCCCAAAATAGGCTTGTGCCCAAAATTAGGCTTTACTCTTCCCAAAATAGGCCTGTGCCAAAAATTAGGCTTTACTCTTCCCAAAATAGGCTTGCACCAAAACATAGGTTTTACTCTGCCCAAAATGGGTCTGCGTCAACAGGCCCCCAACACTGTCATGTGGCTCATCTTGAGCCACTCAACCTTAATTGACATTATGGATGGCTAGCTGCAACTCCTTGAACAATGTTTCCAATTGAGTGACTTTCTCTTTAATATGTGTGGTCTGCTCTACCATATTTTCCACAATCTGTGTTGTAATGTGATCTACCAACACTTCTCTACATTCTGCATGTATTTGCGCTATATTCCCCTTCTATTCTTGTAATGTTTCTATCATTCCCTCTCCTTCCTGCTATAGTGGATCTAGCTAAGCCTATCTTGCTTTCTTTTCTTCTTGTGCAACATTCATCTCTACCTACAGGTTCTTCATATCATGTGCACTCCTCATCCTCTATAGGATGGCCATTGCCTTTTGTTGATGCTTTAAGTCCTTAATGGTTTCAATTATCTTCTCTTGTTTCTGCTCTAGTTGTTGTATTTTCTCGTCTTCTTCCATGCTGGTCCACATTTGAGAAGTCTTTTCATATAGGTCTTCTACTACCTTAGCTTCTTGTGAAATACTATCAATGTGCATAGTATATTCATGTTATCCTTGATCTCTGACATCTGGAGGGGCAGTAGGCATCAATTTTTCTGTGATATTTGTGATTTGTTGTTGGTATCTCTCCATGAGTTGTGCATTCCTCTAAAACTTCCCTTCTGGTGTGACTTACGGCTCCTATGCATAGTCTGAGATGCTATTATAGAATGTTGTTAGTCCCTCTTATAATTTGTCTGTTCGTATCTTTTCCTCCTTCTCCATGGTCAAATGATCACACATAATTTGTAACACTTCAAAAACCTCCCTACCAACTTCCAAGCTGGTAGCATCTACACGGGCTCTGGATTGGACTTCTTGCATCACACTTTCTTGTAGTCTGTATAACACCTTTTTAGTTATATGCGCCATAAACAAATCAATTTGGTCTATGTCCCCAACTAGATTCTGTGTTATCTCCTCATCAACTTACAACATATTCTATGTGACCTTGAAGGTGTCGCTACCCTGCACTACTATCTGAATTGTTTCTTCTTGTTCCTTCTGCACAAGTGCTTGTTGTGTTTTATTTGGATGTTGCATTGTAAATTACTATGTTGTAGGAATCTGAAACCTTTGTAGAGTATCATGGAATTCCACCATCGTAGCCATGATCTCCTCCCTCTACACTTCTGTTGCGCATAAAAAATATTCTCCCCTGTCCTGGAATTTGTTTGCCACTAGCTCAACATCGTCTTCTGTAATTGTTATTACTAGAGGCTTCTTATGGTATATCATCTTATTTCATGTTTCTTCCTCCTGCGTTGTAGTTCTCTTTGTTTTTGAGGGATGTTACCTAGTATTGTTCTTTCGTGCCTCCTTTTCTTTGATCCGAGAGGATTCCCCATTCTTGTCTTCACCCTATACTTCCTCCCTTAACGTTGTTTCTTTCTTCTTAGTATTTTTCATTGCCATGCTGCTGCCTGACGCTTGAGCACTCTCTGCAACCTTTTTGGTGTTGTTATCCACACTACTTGTATTTTTCAATGTGCTTTCCTCTGATTTCTCCTTTGGTTTGTTTTATTTATTTACTGCTAGCACCTTCAACTACACGGGCCAGTATTTGATAATCCAGTCGACCTCTTCCCTTGATGCACATTATTAAATTTCTAGCCACTTTTTATTTGGGTCCCTAGTGGCCTCGATCCACATGTGATGTTTGGATGCCTTAAACTTTGAAATCCATTTGTTCTCCTAGACCACCTCAATAGGGATCCTCCATACATTTTCTATTCTCTGTTGTATGTCTTCTAGAAGCATGGAAAACACTGCGCTATTTTTTTGTTGATTCTTAGTGTCCTTCTCTTTCAATAGGGTTTCGTATCTAGCTGCGTAACACTTCCCCTTCCTATATACAAATGCAGAGAACTTTGGTTCCTACCAAACTAACAAAGCTATGAGTACGAGGAGTGAGGAATAATGTAACTTAGTTCCATTGTCCTGCACATCCCTATAGTCAACCAAAAATTAATTGAGTAGGAAGGGCACCCAACTAAACATTACTCCTTTTTCGCACTACGCGAATACTACTATGACTCCTACTAGGGCCTCTTCCTTCCTGCACTTCTTCAACAATTTACAAGCCATTAGCTTGCTGGAAAAAATTTTCGCGAAGTCATTGATGTATTTGATGACTATTCCCCAGTTCCCCCTGTTGGTTCCAATTTGCGCTTTCACTATCTAAAAAATTTCCTTTTCTCACACTTTATTCTCAAGGTACTCTTCGCGTTGTGTGCCAATAGTGGGAAACCCTATAATATTGGCAACCAATTCCACGTCAATGGGGACTAACCTATCCATCCATAGGATACCTCCATGTACCCTGAACAAGAGTTTTTTGACACATAGTCCCACATTCGTACCACTCCTGAAATGCGGTATATCCAGCAGGTTCATGATTCCTGAATTATAGAACCCTCTAATTCTCTGTGTAGGCTCCAAGATGGGTCTTCCTAGGGGTGTTATCTCCCCTGTGTCTTCCAAATATGTTTCCTGCACAAGGTCTAGGAACTTCGCCACATATTGAACATCATGGTCAGAGTATCTTATCTTGGCATATTTCCCAACATATCCTCCACTGTGACCATGAAATATGGGATGTACGGTAGTGTGATCTCTACTACATCCAATGCCTTACTTTTCTGGCCGATATTTGGGTGGCCTTTTGCCACTTTTTTTGTCGTGTATTCTTCCTATCCTTTGGTCGCCAACTATTTTGTAATATCCTTAACCAACACCTCCTTTGTGACCTATCCCTGTTGTTGCTGCTTCATTCACTTAGGTTTTGTAGATTTTTCTAGGTTAGGGTTTCGGCTTCCATTTGGGTTTTTAGAGCTCTAATCCATTTCAACTTATCCAGCCATTGATGTTTCTTCCTTGATCTTGGTCGAACTAATTGATTCTATTTCAGAGGTTGTGGCGTATTCCAATTCTACAACACTCTCAGTCTCTGCCATTCTTTGCTTCCTTCTACTGTCCTGTCGAGTAACCCTAGTATATCGCCCTAGGGTGGAAACCTTCATAGGTGTTATGTTGTATCCTGCGTGGTTAATTACTATATTTTTCACACAATTTCACGTAGGTTGCACTCTGCAATTGTCTATTTTCTCAAAAATCACGAAGTATCAAACTTTCTTGTGCTTTTACCTCTTTATAGACCTGGTCATTAATTTTCTGCCGCATTTTTCACTTTTTCTGGTCATTTGCGCAGTGTCCAATTTTCCAGCGTGTAGTCTCCAACGTTTGTCACACCCGTTGCTGCACAATGTCATTTCTGAATCACTTGTTCCTCCTAATTACTTCATTTTATCTTTTTCTTCATTTTTTTTGTTTTTTGTTTTTGTCTTCCTTTTTCTACTTTTTATGTCTTTTTATAAGTTTTCTTTCCTAATTTATTCTATAGTACACAATACATGTAGCTTCCTTACTGTGCTGCAACTACTGAGAGTTAGTAGGCTGACTGTCGCTATACAATTTATGTCGACTACCATTCACCATTCCTTGCATTTATGTTCTTGTGAAGTCCTTTATCTGCACAAATCCTCCATCCGTGACATGCTTCACTTTATATAACCCTAGCCAATGCATTCTGAACTTACCAGGATGTTTCACAAATTTGTTGTCAGAGGAGAGCTATATCTCCCTCCTTAAATATCTTCTTCTTTATGTGTCTTTCATGCTAGGATTTGTCCCTTGATTTATGCACCTCTTGGTGGAATCCTACCATAATCCTTTCTTCTTTCAGTTCCATAAGTTGACTTAACCTTTCTTGTACTGTGCCTTTTTTTGTCATATTTGTAATTGTTTCCATGCGTAGACTAGGTACCAAAAATTATAATGGAACCATTGATTCTTGTCCATACACCAATATGAATGGTGTCTATCCTGTCAACTTCTTGTATGTAGTCCTGTATTCCCATAATACTGCTGGTATTTTTAAATCCCAATCATCTATGTTCACATTACAAATCTTTGTCAAGGAATTCTCCATAATCTTGTTGAAATCTTCTACTGTCCTATTTTCCTAAGGATGATATGGTGTACTCTTCTGGTGATGGAATTCAAAATCCCTAGTGATAGCCTGGATGGTCCTATTAATAAAATGGGAGCGTTGGTCACTCATCAGAATCCTGGGACATCTGAATCTTGTAATCACTTGCTCAAATAAGAAGTGCACTATTGTCTTTCCATTGTAATCCTTGACTGGTGTTGCTTTTTCCCATCTAGTTAAATATTTTGTCACAGTAATGATGCATATTTATCCTTAGCTTCTTGCTAGTGGATTAATAGGGCCGAACAAATCTATTTCCCACTTTTCAAATACCTGAAGAGTTACTTGGGTTCGTAGGGGCATCTCTGCCGTCCTATTGTGTTTTCAAACTCTCTGGCATACATCCCAGTTTTGGAAATATTCTTTTTCATCCTTATGAACTGTTGGCCACCATAAACCTGTGCACAATACCTTCTACGTGGTATATTTTCTTGAATATTTTCCTCCATCTATACCTTCATGAGATTATTATAGAACCATGGGTCTTTCATGTTCCATCACACACCTTCTCTGCACCCAACTTGTATAAATGACCTACAATTAGTTGATAGTTTGTAGCTCTGACTACCGAATTTTTCTTCTGCGTGGTACTAAATTCCTTTGTAACAACTGTTTGACAACATAGGTATTCCAATAGAGGACAAAAACCTTCAGTAACCTCTCACATAACTAGATCAAATATAAACACACCGATTTTTTCACGTGGTAAAACCCCTACGGGGAAACATCCATGGCCCAAGCCAACATGATCACTTGGAGCAGTTTATTAATGCAAAAGAAAAATATTACATAGAAATTTTACAAGAGAGTTTCTTACAATTGATCATCGAAAAATGACCCACCATGCTCTTTAAATAGAGATAATGGACCAATTGGGTGGTAAACCATAGATCAATGGTTGTTAAGACCGATGGGAGTATGAACAGTCAGATCACTCTATGCCAATAACATATCATGACTATCATATTTCCTAACTACAAATGCATAATAATGCATACTAAGGAAACACACTTTTACCTGATGACACATTAGACCAAGTATCCTAATATCCCCCCTTAAGAACAACTTGGGATAGAATTGAAGGATTTACAATGTTGACAAAATAGGAGAAGGAAGGAGGCATTAGAGTCTATCCCCCCTTAATGAAAACTTTCTAAACACCTAACATAGATCGAAGTTTGGAAAACTTTGCTTCTATAAGAGAGTTTGTGAAAATGTCTGCAACTTGATCTTCTATAGGGAGAAAGAGCACTACAATAACTTGATAATGAATGGGATTTCTGATGAAGTTCATGTGTAGCTCGATGTGCTTGTTGCGCTGATGTTGAATTGGGTCTTTGGTGAGTTTTATGACACTCTGATTGTCACACCAAAGTCTGTTCGAATGTTTCTTCTTGAATCCAAACTATGAAAGGATCTGTCGAAGCCACAAGGATTCCTAACTTGCATTTACCACTTCTTGGTACTCTGCTTCTGTTGGATAAAGTGAAATAACATTTTTTTTCTTATAGGACCAAGTGATAGGTCCTGAACCAAGGATGAAAATATAACCTGCAGTAGAATTTTGATAATTAGGGTCGTCAACCCAATCTGAATCAGTGAAACCAACCAATAAAGGAGTCTCCTCTAAACGTTAATGTATCCTGCATTGAACTGTACCACGAACATAGAGAAGTATCCTTTTAGTTTCTTTCCAATGGATTTCATGGGGTTTTTGAATATACTGGGAAACAAGACCAACAACAAAGGAAAGATCAGGTCGGGTATGAGTAAATTATAAGAGGATACCAACTAAATGACGATATAGGGTGGCATCAACTTTAGGAGAAGTATAGGCGGCAATAATCTTCACTCCATACTGGAAGGGAGAAGGGGCTGGTTTACAATCATCCATGTGAAAGTGAATAAGAAGATCAAAAGTATACTTAGACTAGGAAAGAAAAATTCCTTCATTGGTTCGCAAAACTTGGAGGCCAAGGAAATAGTGCAAAAAGCCTAAGTTTGTCATTTCAAATTTCTTCTTAAGGCTGGTTTTCACATGGTTTAAAAGTTTTGAGTCACTACCAGTAAGGAT
>JZKD02S2066783.1:227693-238171 GCA_000966675.3 Picea glauca | reverse complement strand
AAGTTTTGAGTCACTACCAGTAAGGATAAGGTCATCAACATAAAGGATAAGGATTATGAGATGGCTTCCTACTTTCTTGGTATAGACATTAGGATCATAATGGCATCTAGAGAATTCAGTGTCAATAATAAAGCTATCCATTTTGACATACCAAGCTCGGGGAGCTTGCTTAAGACCATAAAGAGATTTATTAAGGAGACAAAAAAGGATAGAGTCATTTTGGACATATCGAGGAGGTTGTTCCATGTAGATTTCTTCTTGAAAGTGTCCATGCAAGAAGGAAGATTTAAAACCCATTTGATGGATCTCCCATTTATGTGAGGCAACAAGGGAAAGAACAAGGCAGATGGAATTTATTTTGGCTACAGGGGAAAAGGTTTCATTATAGTCAATTCCTTCAACTTGGGAAAATCCTTTGGAAACTAATCAAGCCTTGTGCCTTTAAAAACTTCCATCTGATGCATACTTAGTTCTATAGACCCATTTGCACTTGACAAGTTTTCTTCCTTTTGGAAGAGGTACAAGATCCCATGTATCATTTTCCATTAAATAACTATACTCTTCATTCATTACTGTATCCCAATCTGAATGACCTGAAGCTTCTACAAATGTCTCTAGATCATGAGTCTCTAAAAATTGAGCCAAAAGAGAAGAGGCTTGCTGGAAATGTGAATGTGTTCGATGTTGATATGAAGGATCATCAACAAGACCATAGTTGCTTCTCATGTTGAATGCACCCATCTAGGAAGCGATGGAATTGGTGTTGGTTCAAGTTCAAAGGACTCATTCAGCGTAAGGTTAGTAAGCAAAGGTGGTTTTTATCCTCACTATCATCATTTGAAGAAGAAAAAATAATCGTAACAAAATAAGGCACAAACACTGAAGATGGATTGCAAGCCGAAGAAGGGATAATCGTCGAATTAGATTCGTAGGACAAGAGATTTTCATCAAATTTAACATATCTTCTAATAATAATTTCATTAAAATGTGGTTGAAGAAGTCTATAACCTTTGACATCTTCAGAATAACCAACAAATATACACTTCTCACTTCTAGGATGCAATGCTTTCCTTTTCTCATCAAGAATGTGAGCCCATGCTATACTTCCAAATACATAGAAGTGACTTACATCTGGTTTAATTTTAGTCCAAGCTTCTTCCGGTGTTATATTTTTAAGAGCCTTTGTGGGAGTGCGATTGACTATGTAATTTTTATAGTTGATTGCTTCCTCCCAATACTCTAGACTTAATCCCTTAGATTGGATCATACAATTAGCCATTTCTTTTAAAGTGTGGTTCTTTCTCTTAGCCACACCATTTTGTTTTGGTGTATATGGAACAATGTGTTGCATTTGGATGCCCTGTGTAGTGAAATAACTTGTAAAATTATTGTTCACATATTCGCCTCCATTATCTGTTCTTAACTTTTGAATTTGATGTCTAGATTGTGTTTCTACAAGGGCCTTGTAGGCCAACAACTTGTTAAAAACTTCCCTCTTAATTTTTAATAAGTAAAGCCAAGTACGTCTGGAAAAATCATCGATGAAAGTTAAGAAATACTTGCACCCAGAAAAAGAAGGAAAATAAATTGGAACACACAAATCACTGTGAACAAACTGCAAAGGGCCCGAGGCGTGCCAAGAGGCATGTTTTTCAAAACTATCCCGATGATGTTTTCCAAAAACACAACTGACACAAACACCACCTCTACATAAAACAAGAGGAAGAGTAGTCACCGTCTGTTGATTACATAGTTACTGCAATGAGCAATAGTTTAGATGACCAAACTGCTCATGCCAAAGTTTTCTCAAGTCATCACTATGAGCAACAAAAACTGATGAAAAATATGATGACCCAAAGTGTCAAAATTGTACAACCTGGTAATATCATCTGCAATTCCAACTCTACAACTCGGTGAGGTGAAAACTCTAGGGTTTTATCTTCCCCTGAATGAGTGATTTGATATACCGATAGAAGGTTAAAAGAAAGACTTGGAACACATAGTACATCATTGAAATGACCATTATCTACTTGAATTGTTCTAGATCCTACAACACTAAGAGATCTATCATCACCAACAAATATTTTCTTGGTGTTACATTTATTTAGAGTAGAAAATATGTCTTTATGCTTATCCATATGATAATATGCTAATGAATTAATAAGCCACTCATAAGAAGAAGAAGTATAAGCTGTATTGAAGGAGAAACTAGAAGCGGAAAGTGCATGTCCGTGAAGAGAAGAAGAAATAAAATCAATATTGATGTTGTGCTTCTTCATTGATGCTTCTAAAGATGCCATCTTCTTGAAACATTTGGACTCATCATGACCATATTTATCAAAAAAGTTACAATGTTTGTCAGTCTTCTTATTTTTATATTTCGCTCCTTTGTCACCATTAGGAGATGAAGCTGTCTGAGTAGGTTTGGGACCCTTATATTTCTTGTTGCTATAGAGAGGATGTTGCTTCTTGAGATACTTGGGTTTATCTTTCTACTGGGCAACTAAGGCTTTGTTGGAGGTACCTGCAGTGATTATCACTCCAAGTTTCATAAGCTTATCTTCCTCTCAAATAAAAGAATCACAAAAGGATTCAAGAGTGGGTTTTTGATAAGCTTTCCCTAGAGCCTCTCTCATGGCATAAAAGGTAGATACAAACACATAATATGCACTACCTAGCTTAGAAAGAATAAGATAGATGCAACGCTCTTCCTCCATCTCTATCTCACATTATTCACATAAAATTTTGAGTGTTTTAAACTTAGATAGATTGTCTCCAAGGTAAGAAAAATCACTTGGACTTAAGGTTATTACTTTATTTTCTAACTGTTGTGCTCAAATAATATTGAGTTTAACAAACACAGATTCAATATTTTCCCAAGCTTCATTGGGGTCATCAATTTCTTTAAGGTGGAACCTTAAATCATGAGAGATGGACATTCTGATTAGTCCACGTGCTTCGTCACTCCTATTAGTCCATTTGAATTTCTTATCATCATCAATGGGTGCTTTTACCTTTCCCAAGGTAATCTGGTACAAGCCTTTACTTCTTAATAAATCTTCCATATGAGATTTCCATTGGAAGTAGCTGGTGCTGGTAAGCAAGAGATTACTTGTAGAAGCATATTAAATATGTAGATAATATGGATTTAAAAACTGCAATTGATGGTATGGATGGAAAGATATAAAAAAATTATGCAGTTTTAAAAAAAAAAGACACTGAAAATGGACTTCAGATGTGAGAGTTATTCCCTTTTTAAAAATGACATAAATGATAACCAAATGACCACGTGATAGTGTAAGTTGCTTTATGAAGTGAACCACTTTTATAAAGAGAAGTGGGGATCACTTTTACAATCAAGTTACTTTATAAAAGAAAATATGCATGAAAAATAAATAACTCTAAAATAAAATATTAAAGCTACTTATAGTGATTCACTTTTATACTTGAAGTGAAATACACTTTACAATTTGAGCATGAACTTTTTCAAAAAAGAGTAACAAAATAGAGACTTGAACCCAAGACCTCTTACTTAATAATTCAACTTTTAACCAAATGGTCTAGAAAAACATATTGTATTTTTTAGGAAGAGGATTGGGGTTGTTGTTTTTGTTTTTGAAGATGGCCTTGGAGAGCGTGTTAAAAAAAATTCTTTTCACACAAGAAAAAAATTTCGCTCCAGATCTGATTGAAATGGCCATATCTTGGGAATACAGAAACCTTTTCAAGTGAAATGAAATGTGTTCCTGACTGAAACGAGTGCTCCGGACACAATGGAACAGTCCTATCATCCAAAAAATGTATGGAAATGATAGAAAATGGATATGAGGCAACCGACTTCACGATCTTGATCTACAACAAGAGAAGGTCTTCAAACAGGTTCTGATACCATGTTTGATAACACAAGTATTCCAACAGAGGAAGAACACATTTAGTAAATACTCACATAACCATATCAAATATCAAAACACCGATGTTTCACATGGTAAAAACCCTATGGGGAAACGTCCATGACCCCAGCTAGCGCGACCACTTGGAGTAGTTTATTAATGAAAAAGAAAAAGATTACAAAGATATTTTACAAGAGAGTTTCTCACAATTGATCATCAAAAAATGACCCTCGATGCTCTTTAAATAGAGATCATGGACCAATCAGGTGTTAAGCCATGGATCAATGGCTATTAATATCAAGGAGAGTATGAACCGTCAGATCACTCTATGTCGGGAACATATCGTGACTGTCGAATTTCCTAACTACAAATGCATACTAATGCATACTAAAGAAACACACTAAGAAACACACTTTTACCTAGCAACACATTAGACCAAGTAGATCTTAACTAACTCCTAAGTGTCTAAATATCCTAACAAAAACCACTGTGCTCAAGAATTCAATGATATCAACAAAGTACTCATCAAATATCTGTAATAACAATAAGTATGCATTAGGAAAGTTTTATTCTAAGTTAGTAGGTTCTTCTCTATTGGTTATCCTTGATAAGTGATCCAGTCCTACATTCGGCTTCCCTGGTTTAAATATTAATTCAAAATCAAATTCATAGAACAATAATAGTCATCTACATATCCTCCCCCCCAACATTGTCTTGTTGAATAGATATTTGAGGGAAAATTAATCTGTGAACATTTAAAGTGCTTTCCTAATAAGTAATGTCTGAATTTCTGCAATGCATACACCATGGCTAGACCTTCTCTTTTTGTCGTGTTGTAATTTTTCTCTGAGTATGATAAATTCATGCTTGCAAAGACTATATGATGATCTAAGTCACCTGCTTCTGGCTATGCCAAAATTGCTCCAAGTGAGATTGTTGATGCATCTACATGCACATGAAATGTCTTTTCCCAATCGAGAAACACTTAAATAGGTGTGGTCATCATATCCTCCTTCAAAGTATCCAATCCATACTCACAATCCTCGTTCCACTGAAATTTGGTGTCCCTTTTCAACAAATTTTCCAACGGCGTGGTTGTATGTGCATACCCCTTGATAAACTTGTTGTAGTATCTTGTATGTCCAAGTGTGGCTCTTAACTGGCACACTAACTTTGGTGTTGGTAAATTCACAATTACAACAATATTAGCAGGGTAAAACAATAACTCTTGTCTACATACCACATGTCCTAATAGTATCCCAAAGGGTGTGCTAAAAATACATTTCTTGATGTTTATTGAAATCTGACATTTCCTGCACCTGTCCAACATTAGTCTTAAGACTTCTACATGATCTCTGAAAAGACTAAAAATAATCCAGTCATCCAAATATACTTCTAACAAATTATGAATGAAATATTTAAAAGAATCTATGATCACCCTGGAAAAGACAGTTGGTGCATTCTTCAATCCAAAGGGAATAACTGTGGATTGATAGGATCCCCATTCTGTAGAAAATGTAGTCTTATGCCTATCCTCTAGAGCTATTTTAATACGATGATAACCTGGGAATTCATCTGTGAATGAATATGCCTCCTGGCCTCCCACATTCTATAAGACCTCATATGTAAAAGGGGTAGGGAAAGGATCATATAAGAAAGCATCATTCAATTTCCTCAGATCTACACAAATTCATATTCCCCCTTGTTTCTTTTCCTAGACTACCTGAGACTAATCCATTTAAATTCTTCCACTGGATCTATGATACCAACTTCTATCATTTGGTCTAGTTATGATTTCACTTTTTGGTTATGCACTTAATTCAATATTTAAGGTCTTTTTGTAATAGGTATAACATCTCGTTTTAGGGGTATCTTCATCTCACCCAACTCACATGATATTCCTTTCATATCTGTAAAGGTTGCTGGTAATGAGTCACTGTATTTGCGTAGTAATTATATTATCCTTTCTAGTGTCTTTTCATCCTAGTAGTCTCCAATATTTTTTATTTTAGGGTTTTCTTCTATCCCAATGTTGAATTTATTGAACTTAATTGGTGCAACAAATTCCTTTGACTCCAAATATGGACCTTCCACCTCTCTCTCACCTTCAATCTCTGTTATATGAATGTTGTGTGGATCATCTTCTTCTGGTGCTTCTTCTGCGACATGTTAACATGAGAGTAAGTCCTTGACTGTATTTATGTTCTATTGTTGATAGTATATGATAATTTTCACCTCATGTTTCTCAACAAATATCATTCCATGTGTCAACTTCATGATTGAATTGATATTGGGATTCTCATGGTCAAATGAGAAAGTTACCACATAATTTTGTTGTAATATTATCCATTATGTAGTTCCTCTGTGCAATTCCTGATCTATGTACCAGTTCCCTGGTATCCCTTGCAATGTATTAATAAAGTAATGAGGAATTTTTTCTAGTGGTGTCAACCTCCAATGTTTTCTACATTTATCTATGTGCTCAGCTGGTCTTCCTCGTCCATCATATTTCCGCAAAGTGTTGGGCCCTTGTTATGCACCGAATCTAATACGCAATAACCTTTTACACTGATATTTGTCTTGAATCATTTCCTTGTGCATGCCCCACCATCTTGCAGTTTTTGGCTTGAGTGAAATATCCAGGGATAACAACCTTTGATTTTCCAAAAATTCTTCCTCATAATTTGTCAAGAACTCTTCTAAGTTGTTCAAACCATGAAATGTGGGAGGTTCCATGACCTCTGTATTTACCCACCTTACTGCACACTCTATTCTTTCACACCTCCTTGTGGAGACTTCATGTAGTCTCTGCTGTTGGTTTTCCAGACTTGTCTTGGTGTCTGAAGCACACGATGTAATGATTCTCCAGCTAAGTACCCCATCTATAGTTGGGTTGATATAATCTTATTCTCACACGATAATCCTATATAACTAATTTATTTCTTCCTAGTCCAAACATGTCACCTCTACAAACCTTTCTCCTTCTGAGGGGTTCAATGATGAAATCACTATGTACTCGCCTGATTCAAAATTCATTTTCCATGTCTTCAGGTTGATCCCAACCCGGTTATCAAATTCCCAGTCCAGTCCAAGTAATGTTGTATAGGGTGTTGTGCCATCTACTATTTCTATAACTTCAAAATCTACCATAGTGCGCACTCCATTCAAGTCTACTGCCACACCTTTAAGTCTTCCAATTGGTAATAGTCTATGTTGGTTTTCCAATTTCAACTAGACAGGTGAATATCCTAATGTGGGTTCCCCCATACACTTCCATGTCTTCTTAGGTAAGATATTCATTTCAGAGACTAAATCAAGTATGACATCTCCCATATTGAAATTCCCAATGTTGGCATTTATCCTAAATTCCCTACTTGTTCTTCTTCTCGTATGGATATGATTAACTATATTCTGATCTAACTTCCCTTCTACTTCCATGTTGCATCTTTCTAGCAATTTTTGTAAGACTTTAATGGATGATGTATCATTCAATAACTTTACACATGAATATAGGAAAGTCTTTAGGTTACTTACTTTCTATGAAGGTTGTCAATTGCTGGTGTGATCCATGGAGGGTGTAATTTCATACAATTGTGGATCCTGACTGTGATGCACAATTGATTTAGACACAATTTTCTCTTTTAAAATCTCTCATCTGGCCTCCTTAAATGTCTCTTTTTCTTTCTGTCCATCAAAATGGTTCTATGGTTCAGTGTTCTTCTTGACCCACTGGTGTTGAGAAAGATCTTGTTTTGATGCATCAACTCCTATTTTGGCTCCTCCTTAAGTAACTATGTTGATATTCTTCCCATCATCCCTGGCTACTGTTGAAATCCACTAGATGTTCTGATTGTTCTGGTTACTTTTTTCCTGTATTTTTCCTAATAATGTTGGGCAATATTTCATGTCATGGTCTAGTATGCGACAATACATACATGTTGCAGGTGGGAGTGGACAATCTCTTTCATAGTGTCCTAGTTTTTGACAATTGTGGCAGACTACTAGCCCTCTACCTCATTCAAATCCTCCTCTTCCTTGACCTCCACATATGAATCCACCTTTATCTCCTTGCAGTGCATTGCATTGGGGTATCTGATTATACTGCGTGGTATTATATTGTGGCTACACATTGTTGTATTGCGGTTGCACGAGATTGAATTGTGTTTGCAAATTATTGAACTATGGTGCAACTTGGCCTGTCATCATCTCTGCTTGCACCCTGTAAGCATCTAAAGTTATTTATCTCATGAATTCCAATGTTCTACAGTCCTTGTCATCATGAACCACTGATTTGCAAAAAATGTAGTATGAATTTTTTGGCATTGTCTTATACTTCTGCATCATTGGAAAATGATATGGATCATGCCCATGTGTCTTACATATCTCATACCATGGTCCTCCTATTGGAAAAGGGTTTGGAAATCACGCTTTCAAGTACCGTGAAAAGGTTGGACATTCATTCTTATGGTGTCCTTTTGTCCTACATAGTACACCAAAAAAATTCTCTCTTCTCTTTCCCCTTATTCTGGTTCAACTGAAATGTTAGATTCTTCATATCCTCTTTCATCTCTTCTATTGTTGGATCTGTTTGTTGATACTGGTTTTCTTCCAACTGTAGGGCTACTTGCAGCGCCTCTGCATGAGTTTGAAACTTCTACAGTCTCAAAGGATACTTCAAGTGTAGTAATAGTGAGTTCACAAATAACTGCCTATGTTGTAGTTAAGTAATAGAGTACTTCAACTTACCTTTCAAACATTTGAACCTTTGATAAATCTCCCAGATAGAATCACCCGGTTTATTCCTAATCTCAATATTTTCATTCATGTATTGGTCTTGTGAGCTTGGCTTCTGAAATTCATTTAGCAACAACTTTTTCACTTTTGCCACAGTCTTTGGTGCTCCTTGTGGACTGTTTACATCAAGGCTCATGTACCAGTCTAGTGCATGGTCTCTGAGTGTTATGTCCAATTGTGTGAATTTTTTATCCTCATCTGTGACCTTGTTTTCTTCCCATATATTTTCACAGATGAATAAATGCTTCTCAGGGTCCTTTGATGCCTTGCCAAGAAACTCTAGTAATATGATAGTGGAATCTACTCCTGCCATTTTGAAACATGTTGAACTACTGCCTCTGCACAGTGTAGATAGTTGATTGTTACTTCCTGAACTTGTACCCCCACTTGGTTCTCCTATATTGGAACCCTGACCTGCTACCCCTCTTCTACTAAAAATTGGTTGTGTAAAAGCTTGTGTTCCTTTAGGTGTATTAGTCACACATGGAGTTGTAGGTTGCACACTAACTATGGTATGGAATGGAATTCTTCCTTCTATTCATGAACCTTGACCTATTTTTTTCCTTTCATATGTCCCACATAGTATTTCCTCAATATTCTCCACATCCCAAAGATCATGTAACTCTTCTTCATTGCTCTCCAATCCCTCTCTGTCAGCTATGGCCCTCCTTTTGTTATTTATCTTATATTGGTAAGATCTACTGCTGTGTTGCTCCTACTTTTTACATTATTTTCCTTGTATGGTCCTCTTCCATCATGATTGGGTACATGGAATCCTTTTTCTTCCAATTATCCAAATCCCTTTCCATATATCAGACTCTTGTTAGTGCTTCCCCCCTTCCCCCATGCGCTGAGGGAAGTTTACCTGTTTGATTCCATGGTCATCATGCCTTTGTTATATAATAAAATATTTAGGGAAGTATATAGTGATCTGATGTACCTACCTTTGGGTCCCTTCAAAAATATCTGCTCTGCAATAGTGTACGAATTCACAGTATCAACTGATAATTCAGTGATAAACCCGTCAATAATACTGTCTAACCAAAAATATATTACACACGTAAATTTATTATTGACTTGCTACAACTACACGATCTCCATAGGATACCACTCTAACTATTTGATCGAATTCGTAGGATGGTTTTCCTTAAACTCTAATAACCACTCCTGCAAATGATGCATGAATTCACTAAAAAATACGTCATGCAAGTCGTTAAACACATATTTGTCGAGATATTTATGTGGTGTAAATTTGGGGTTTTTTTTGTCCTTCTATGAAAAATTGAGTTCCTTTTTCCTTAACCATATTTCAATATTTGCCTTCGTTGGATTCCAGGGCATGAACATTCCCTTCTATGTTTTCATTCTCCATGGTTTGCTTCAACATATACCTTCTAATCAATCATGTGCAGTTCCATCTGGAAATGAAACCATTTGTTGGATGCTTGGTATGACCTAGGTTTTGATCTCAAAGGTTTCCAACAAAACCCTCAAACTATCGGCCCTCCTGGTAAACCAGAAGGAAACACTTTTCAAAAAATGCACAACGCAGTCTCACCTAAGATAGATTATGGGGGATTGCACGACTTAGGTGTTTGCAATCAGGGAAGGGAATGGGATTGTATTCTTCTCCTTTTCCTCATGCATCAACATTATTATCCATTCATCTAAATCTACTATTCATTTATTAATCAAACTATGCATTCATGTTGTCTTAATCAAACTTAACTATTCATTCTTTAGCTGATAAATAACACAATAGTAACACAACCATTCATGACACATCAACACAGT
>JZKD02S2066783.1:206063-217611 GCA_000966675.3 Picea glauca | reverse complement strand
TATATCTAATTACCCATTTATTATATCTAACTACCATAGTGGGCCTTATTTAATAATATAGTGGACCTAGTCCACCTTACATTGAATGGTCTCCACTATTATCACTATGGGCCCTTTGGGGCCCCCCACTACCTCTCTAGATACCTAACATCCTCACTTACAAAAGAAGTTGTATACTTTTGAGGCAAACGACATAATTGAGCCTTCCAGATTGGTGGCGTAGTTCGTAGCCAAATGTGTGAAATGTGTCGAGCAGGGGAAATCCAACACATCCTAGAACAAATGAGATGATGTGGGCATATCATGTACTCAAACCATTATTAGAGACCAACTATTTATGAGCTGGAGAACAAAAAGGAGAAACGTCTCTGCCAACATGGTGAAGAGACAGGGGAGATGCAAGTGAAGCATTTCAAATTTCACATATTGTAATATTTTCTGTTTTAGAAATAAGAAGAATTCCAACCGCTTAGGGTTGAGAAGATTTTTTGTATAAATGCATATTTCAAAGACTTAACACAAGCTACTTCTTGTTGTATTGTAACTAAGAAAACTCATCCTTTTGTGAGTATTAATACAAGTGCAGACATGGATTCCAAATTTTGAGCAGTTTGAGTTATGTGCTTCTTTGTATTCCATATCTCTAGTTTTATTTACGTTACTCCTTGGTAAGTGAGTTTTTACAATTTAGTATAACATCTATTGTAATCACATTTCATCAATTTTTTGATAAGCAAGCAGTTTTTCCTCTGTATTCACTATAAGTAAATACAAGACCTAAAAGATACTTGGAACATTGTATCTTATATCCTTTCAAGGGTGCATTCTATATTTTCTTCCACTATGAACAAGGTAAGATTCCTCTGTCATTGATGCCTCATTTTGTTTAACAGTTTTGTAATTTTCTCTCATATCACTTGATTTTATTACTCGACTCAGACAACGAAACACGACCTCTGTCCTATTCAATTATTAATTTCATTTAAGGGTTAATTCTCATATAATTAACGAAAGAAAAAGCACCTTTTAAAACATTCCTTAAATTATTTATGCCTTGACATTACTCTTTGAGCCTTAAGTGTAATCTTAGGAACAAAAGGCCCTATACTTTACTTCATGCATGATGCTGATCTGTAAACCATATAAATCCTTCGTTGGTATGTGCACCATCACCATCTCAAATTGATCATTTGACATGTTATCATGAATGTTTACTTGCCTTGGATGAAAAAATGCATAGTCTCTTCACGCTCTTTGATCCAGGTGGATATCGGTGGCCACCCACCTTCTCCAACTGGCCCAAAACATGTTTTTGGCAATTTTGGTAATTTACTATTTTTAGCAGTTTTTAATTTCCAGGGCCATTTTGAGGCCCTAAATGATGTTTTTTGAGAAACTGGGGAGCAACATGGATCATAAGTCAATGTTTCTCATCCAAAATTTGTAGTCCTTGGATATATCTTTCCAACGAGCTATCATACTCCTAAAATGGAGATCGTATGCAAAAGTTACGACCCCGGGAAGTTGATGCACCAACTTACCTAAGGCCCACATGACTTTTGGCGCTTCATCTCCCAGGGTTAGGTTTTTGGATGTCTAGGGTTTTTGGAATTCCTGCTTATTGTAAAAGGGCCTTCAGAGCCTCATTGTAATCATCTTCTTGCGAATGCGAGTAGCCGTCACATCTCTTCTCAGAGATAAGATGCCACCATTCTAGCGAGTCTTTCACTCTGTATTTTTACAGTCTTTATACATTTATTTCATTAATAGAAATCAGGTATTACTGTATCTCTGTGTTTATGGTTGAATCTCTGATATAGTTCTGTTATATTACTGGATATACACAATATCTTTGTGCATTTCTTTATTATATCTCCACTCTCATTTCGTGCCGAAAATAATCTGGATCAGTGGTATCAGAGCAGGCTGCTCTTGATTGTTTTTCAGTGCATGTCCCCGACGAGGTCCGGGTATAGAAAGTTGGGTCTCAAGCTTGTATCTCTTGAGGAAAATTGCTCTCGCACACCCAAGAAACCCTCAATGGTAGAAGAAAGGAAAAACGATGGAGCAGGCAATCCTATCAGTCTGTTGCTTGAGCAAGCTCTCATGCGATGGAGGGACGAAATGATGGAGAATTTTCCCACATCCTTCAACACCTGCCAATAGCCTCAGGTGCATCTTCATCAAGCGACCACTTTGGAGATACCTCACCTTTCAAGGTACAGGTTAATTTTTATATTTCCGTATTTGAAGATCAAATAGATGCAGATGCCCTAGATAAATGGTTAAATTTGCTAGAAGGCTATTTCTCTGTTCATAATTTTTTCGACAAAGAAAATATCACCTTCGCACTCCTTAAGGCTCTCCCCCATGTCAAACATTGGTGGGAAACTTACTGGGAGCAGAGTTCCATAGATGAGTCTGGAATATATGGGGCTGAGCCCACTTGGGATTTTTTGTGGAAGTGGTAAAGGAACAATATTACCCTGTTGGAAACTATGAGGACCAGTACATAAGATGGACCACACTGCAGCAAGAGAGGGGCCAAGCAGTTCCAGAGTTCACCAATACCTTCCATACCTTGCACACCAAGCTGGGTATCAAATAATCTGCATGACATTTGGTTTTTAAATACCGTGGGGCTCTACACAAATACATCCAAACTGAAATGGATTTTCTGTACATCTCATCACTTGATGCTGCTTATCGGTATGCTGTTAAAATTGAGCAGAAGTTTAAGCACAAGAACAAACGAGAGTTTGGGTCTACAAATCCACAACAACCAAATTATGACAAAGACAACCCTAAAAAACAATCTCCTGAAAACCAGTCCAAGCCACAAGAAAAGAAGGGTCACGGGAAGACAAAGAAGGACACCGGAAAATGGTGTGATTTCCACAAAATCCCCTGGCACAACACTGATGAATATCACTCAAAACAGTCATTGGTGGCCGAGATCAGAGATAAGGAGTCGAACCCTGATTCAGAATCTGATTATGAAAATACTAGTAAAAGATAGATCATCGACACAGACCCCACTGCTATTGTCGCGACTGCAGCATTTCAACTAGAAGAACCAATAGATCCAGAAGAGGGGGAGCACCTTTTTCATTCACAGATGTGGGTGAAGGGGACCCCGCTGCATTTTATTATTGATAGTGAAAGCCAGAAGAACCTCATCTCAGCAAAGGTCGTCAAACAGTTGGGATTGTCGACAACACCACACCCACAACCATACAACATCAGGTGGCTTCATCAAGGACGAGATCTTCATTTCAACCAACAGTGTTGATTGTCATATGACATCCAACCCTTCAAGGATGAGGTATTATGTGATGTTTCCCCACTGGATGTCTGTGATGTTCTCTTGAGCCAGCCATATATGTGGAAACTCCATGCTATCTATGAGTCTCGACCCCGTAGTGTCATTATTACTCTGGGGGGCCATCTCTACAGGATAGCAGAGGTAGTTCCAACTACTGCCCCACCTAAACAGTGTTGCAAGGTAGTATCTTATACTACAAAATTCATATTCTCCACAATCTATTCAAAAGGTGAACAAAAGGATACTGCAACCACCATAGCTTCGGCCCAAGCACCTTCTATCCAACAGAAGAAGGTCAACAAGGTTGCAACAAAGAACAAAGATTCCTTCTGCACACAGTCATCTAAAATAGCTAGACTGGTTAGAAAGGTCCAAACCCTACAGAGTGAAAGACTCACTAGAATGGTGGTAGCTTATCTATGAGAAGAGATGTGACGGCTACTTGCATTCGCAAAAAGATGATTACAATGAGGCTCTGAAGTTCTTTTTACAATAAGCAGGAATGCTAAAAACCCTAGACATCCAAAAACCTAACCATGGGAGATGAAGTGCCAAAAGTCATGTGGGCCCTGCTTAGGTAAGTTGGTGCATCAACTTCCCGGGGTTGTAACTTTTCTAACTTCCCCATATCTCAACTTTTCTACCTTCCCCAACATGTCATCGACAATGGGGAATGCATTTGGAAGAAATGGGAGGGCAATTTTCATATAGTCAGGGGTCTTTATTTTCTTCCCTGCAGCAAATGTGCTTGCCTCTGCTGCTTTTGTGGCCTCATCTTCCCCTGTTGACTCTGTCTGGTCAGTTATGTTGACTAGAAATTTGTCTTGTTTCTGGGACTATCATGGTCACACTGTGGCATCCGGTCTTGCAGGCACCTCAGGGTTAGGGATTGAAACCCCATTCCGGCCTTAGAGCTCTTCCTTGACCTACATCGGGCTAATCGATTTTGGGTCCAAGGTGGTCACATCCTTGATCTCAACTATATTCTCTGGATTCTTCATCCTCTCTTTGCTCCTTTGGCCTTGTCAAGTGATGCAGAAAAACTGTCCCGGGGACCCAAACTTTGATGGAGTCATCCTTTGCAACTATAACAATTTGTCTTGCTACTTTGTCAATTGGTAATTAGGGCGAGGGTTCCTTTTCTCTCTTTGGGCTTAGCATTCACTAAGTGTTGAATAAATATACTCTTTTCGCCTTTTATAGACCGAGTCGGGTTCACCTTTTACTTTTTGTGTGCATTTTCACTGAATTTAATTTTTACTGCGCACAGTCTTCTGATATTTGTCCCGGTAATTTATGCGTGTGAAATTTTCTAGTGTTTTTGTATTTTTCGTTCTTTTCTACTTCTGTATTTATTTTTCTCATTTTTTGTCCTAGCTTCTACTATAGTACACTATGTACATGTCCTTCTTAATGCACTGTAATTTTTAAGTGTTAGGAAGCTGACCGTCCTTGTACAGTTTTAGTTGACTACCATTTATCATTCCCTTGAGTTCTATTCCTACTAGATCCTTTATTTGTATAGATCCTCCATCTGTGACAATATTTACTTCATATGGCCCCAACCAATGCATTATGAATTTACCAGGATGTTGAAAAACTTTACTGTCATAAAGAAAGACTAGGTATCCTTTCTTGAAACTCTTCCTCTTGATATCTCTATCATGCCATGATTTGTCTCTAAATTTCTGTACTTCTTGGTGAAATCCTACTAGAATCCTATCCTCTTCCAATTCCATTATTTGATTCAACCTCTCCTTCACTGGGCCTCTTTTTTTCATGTTGGTGATTGCTGCTACGTGCAAACTGGGTACTAGAAATTATAATGGCACCACTGCTTCCTGCCCATACACCAATATGAATGGTGTTTGTCCTATCATTTTCTTCATGTGGTCCTATATGCCCATAATACTATTGGTATTTTTAAGTCCCAATCATCCATGTTGATATTGCAGATCTTCATCAGAGCATTCTCCAAGATCTTATTGAAGGCTTCTACTACTCCATTTTCCTGAGGATGGTATGGTGTACTCTTCTGTTGATATACTTCAAACTCCTTAGTCATAGACCTGATAGTATTGTTGATAAAGTGAGTACCTTGGTCACTCATCAAAATTATTGGACATCCAAATTTGGTGATCACTTGCTTGAACAAGAAGTGCGTTGTTGTCTCTACATTACAATCTTTAACTGGTGCTACTTCTTCCCATCTTGTTAAGTATTTTGTCACAAAAATGATGTATCCTTCTCCTGACCTTTTTTATGGTGGATTGATTGGACCAACAAATTATATTTCCCATTTGTCAAATACCTGCAAAGTTACTTGTGGTTTCAGGGGCATATCATCCCTTCTGTTGGGTTTTCCAACCCTCTGACAGACATCAAATGTCTCACAATATTCCTTGGCATCTCTATGGACTATTGGCCACCATAGTCCTATGCGATATCTTTTCCTACATAATTTCCTCCAGCTATTCCCTCATGAGATTTTGTCAAAATTATGGGCATTTCATGATCTAATACACACCTTCTCAAAATACTATATGCACCCATTTTATATAAGTGTCCTACAATTAGTTAATAGTTTACAACTCTGACTACCACATTTTTCTTCTGCACAGTGCTAAATTCCTGTGGCACAATCCCTGTGCTTAAGTATTCAATAATATCAACAAAATATTCATCAACTATTTGTATTGAAAACAACTATGCATAAGGGAAGTTGTCTTCCAAATTGGTAGGTTCCTCTCCATTAGTGACCCTTGACAGATGACCGGGTCCTACATTTAGCTTCCTTGGTTTGACTATCACTTCAAAACAAATTCTTGAAATAACAACAACCATCTATAGATCCTCCTCCCCAACACTGGCTTGTTAACTAGGTATTTTAGGGCATAATGATCTGTGAAAATATTAAAGTGTTTTCCCAACAAATAGTGACTGAACTTTTGAAGTGCATACACCATGGCTAGGCCTTCTTTTTCTATGGTGTTGTAATTCTTATTTGATTTGGACAATTTTTTTCTTGGAAAGGATAAATACCCTACTCCTATATGCGCCATAATTTCTCCAAGTGATAGAGCTGATGCATCTACATGCACATTGCTGACAACGATTTCAGTCAACCATACTTATGCGACAAAGCATTTCCAAGATTTCCTTAGAATGAAATTTCTTGCACAAATTTTTTCCCACACATGTTAATATTGGCACAACCCACTCAACAAAGTTATTATGGCTTTGATCTACCGTTCATAGGGCCTTTTTTTTCTCTCTCTCTACATTCCTAATCCTATGATTAACACATTGGAACCTTACACTTTGAACTATTACATATCACACCTCATGTCTTATGCCTCTCTTTTCTAATTGTTACATTACCCCATAAATTTTGTGCCATTATTCCACTCCTTTCCCATTCTTCAATAGTAAATATGTTATCATGTTTATTTTTCATTAAGGCTATGTCATTCTATACCCAACATACACCACTTTTCAATATTTTCCTCATGCACCTCTCTTTTAATATTTTAGTTATTGCATAAAGTTATACCACTTTCTTTCTTGGAGTTATAACTTTAACATCATCCCATGACAAAGATAAAATATATTAAAATGATATATTCCACACGGATTATCTTATTGAGAAAACAATCTATGACCTTAATGGGTTTCATGTTGAGAAAATGTGATGTAATACTTTCCAACAATATATACCAAGCTTCTTTGGAGAGGTTCCATATGGAAATATTTTGACGACATAGAATATTGGATTATATGATGTTCTCTTTTAAAACATCTTGACAAAACCATCAAATTGGTATACACCATGAATTTATTGCCCTGCTCATAGTATACAATGTTCTTATGTCGGTGATCAAATATCTCAGCAAATAAGCAATAGATTGGCTACTGCATTCAATAAGGGACAATTTATGTATATAAAATGGAGATCTGAAGAAATCAACAATACATATGTGGAAATGTCTTGATAGAGGGTGACATATGATTTTTTGTAACTATATAAGATTCAATGAGGTTATGTGGTTTATTTCAAGTGCAACAAGAAATTGGGACGTGAATAACCTTTTCAATTACACCAAAGATGTATACCAGATCCCATGAATTTCAAGTACTGACAACATAGATCACATCAAGTGCAACTACTATGGAACTCACCCTTCTATCAATTTGTATGGAATTATTCCTCTTGGTTCTAAAATTGACTATTCTTCTCCTCATGATCATGCTAGATTTACTCAATGGAATCCATTTGGATACTATACACGGTTATTACATTCTGATGTAAGGATGTATCATGATTCATTATCACTTGTAAAGGAGAGATTCAAAACATAATAACTTGAGATTGAGATGTTATGTGTGGAATGCCTCTTAGAGATGTAGATTTTATCAACTATGACAGTAGCAACATGAATATGCTTTTGTTGGAGGGAGATCCATGCATGGCCATTTTCACCGGAAGTTCAAGGGTTGTTGAGAAACTTGCAGTTGATCTGAAAGGGCGAGTGGAATTAGAAGATGTAGGATTTGATTAGAAAATTATTGGCCCTAATGTTTATGAGGTTGACTATGTTGCATGGGTTTACGACCAGGACACCTATGCATGTAGTAGACAAAATTTCTCTGCACAATCAATTCTATTCATGCATGAGAATTGGAACTCTGCCAATCTTATGCCCAAGTTGAAATCTATTGCTAAGAGAAGGAAATTAGAAGATTTAACTGTCTGTCTTATTCTCACTGTGACAACGAAATGCATGCAAGAACATGTGAAAAGGCTACCTGAGATTCCAAGAGCTAGAATCTAATGTTGACCTTCTGAAGGTTGGTGTAATCAATTTCATAAGGTGACAATGATTTGCAATGAAAATTCTAAATGGATGCGAAATGGGGATTACTCTCCTACTCACTTCTAGGCACAAGCTGATGCTATTAATCTTTTTGGCACAGGGGAAGACCCAGGGTTCAACACTTCAATAACGCACCAAAAAAACCCTAACTACTGACCCTTTCAGAAACACCTGTGAAGTAGGAAAAACCTCATCTAAGGTAGAAGTAGGGGGGGTTACAAGGCTCATGTGTCTGTAACCAAGATGGGACACAGACTTGTGATAATAACACTTCATAGAGTATTCTAGAAAAACTTATAAGGTGATATGCATTAGTTCATTAGCTTCATTAACATCACAGAACAAACCCTAAGAGAGATCGTCACAGTAAAAACAAATATTAAGAATCTCTACTAATTAGCAGAGAGCATTAAGTTAGATCTAACATTCATTCACAAGTAAGGAACTAAGAAACACTAGATCTATCTATCATACATAACATTCAAGGAACTGAGTAGATTCATAACATAACTAACAAAGCACAAAGAAAATGCAAGATACAAGATATACGTGGTTCACCCTAGTATGGGGCTGCATCCACCAACTACTTCGTCTTCTTTATTATTCTTCAATCTCGTACATTCATCCTCTCCTATGCACTAAGCCATAGAGACAAGCTTTGCATCGGACAAGAGATCTGTGCACTGACCACCAGATCCTCCTTCCCAAAACTAGGTCAAGGCACAAAGCCAACTTCACTATCAATCACAGAGCCTTATATACTCATTTTGTTGCACAAAGCAACTCATAACTACTTGCACTTAGCTATCAAGAATTCTCTTCTTGTCTCTATCTATTTCTACCATACGTTCTTATCTATTTATACTTTTACAATTCCTTACAAAAAGGCCTAAACATGGGTAAAACCATGGGCCGACATCCCATAACCCATTAAAAAACCCTAGAGAACCCCTTGTTGGGTCTACATAGACTACAAAACAAGTGAGATCTGTGATCTCAGCTCCGCCATGGAGATCCATATTCAACCCTCACATCGAAGTCCAAAAGGTGGTCCAAACCTAACCAAGGTTTCCTCAAAACTTGGTTGAGGGCCAACAGGTCCCCAACACTCACCTGTGACTCATCCCAAGTCACTCAGGTCTAGACAATGTCGTTTCAAAGGCCTTGAGCTTCACTCAAGCTACCTCTAATTTCTACTTCACCTGAGCCTCCTACTTAGAGAGCTCCTAGATTTTTTGTGCTGTAACATGCCCTTCGAGGTGTTGTTTCATTGTTGCAACCACCTAGTCCAGTTGCGAGCCTTGTCCTTCAATTTCTTCAAACACCTTGCAGGCTTCATCCTGCACAAGTTGTAGTTTCTGCGTGACTTCCATTACTCTTCCTTGGATGGAAGTGATATGTTTTTTCACCGTGCACTGCTCCTGTGATATTTTAATTCTATCGAATGCGATGAGCAACTTCATCTGCGCATGCATGAAGAAGACCTACTTTTGTGCCTCCTGTAACTGCTCTTCCAATTTCCTTATCTCTTAATCTTCTATGAGGTGTTCATAAGTCTGCACATTTCTATTGCTCAACTATTTGCACTCTGAGGTGATGGATATGATCCTTATTATTATGTTCTTAGTGGCTTCCTCCCTCTGGTCACACACTTCCTGCATGGTGCTCAATACTGCTTGGACCTCCAACTCTGTTATCCTCGCTTGAAGCTATTGGATGGTCTCAATGAGCTTCTCCACTTGAGCCTCGACTGACTCTTCTTCCTCATGTGCCAAAACCGGTATAGAGTGACATGGTTTTCTGATATCTTCCTTAACTGTGGCCCGTTCTACGAGCAACTGCTCCTTTTCTCTCTATAGCTGGACTTTTTCATCCTGGACCATTGCCTGAAATTCTTCTTTCTCATTTTCATATGTGGTTACATAGTACTGCAGTACACGTAATTGTTCTGAGACTTAATCTTTCTCTTGTTTAAAGGCTTATGTAGCCTTCTCCTTTTCTTTCTGGATTCTCTGAAGTCGAACCTCTATCACATCTACTAGTCTTCTCAATTGGGTTTGTTCATCCCCCAATTTCGCAATCTGTGGTGAGGAGGACGCAGTAGGTACTACGTGGAATGAACAAATATCTTGTTATACTTCCTTTAATTCCTTTTCAATCGTGACATATAGCTCTTCCTATTTTGCACCATATCTCTACAGGATTTCTTATGAAGCATCCTCCATTGCTCCATGGAATAGACTGATATCATCCTTCGTGAGCATGGCCTCTAACTCAGAATTTGTTAAGCCCTAATATTGGCTCATTACCCCTTAATTGGGGCATATTACATTAGTAATGTTATTTTATCTATGTCATCTTTATTCCATTAGTTGTAATTATACCTCCTAGTCTCCTACATATACCAAGGAGACATTTTCATTTGGAATCATCTTGTACTTGAACATTTAAGTGGGGTAAAAGGAGGTCAGCCCCTCGAAGAGGCTTATTATCTGAAATTATCTCTTTTTCAAGGTGTTGAGTACTTTTTTTGAGGTTTTTATATGCTATATTGATATTTGGTTCTTAACATATGGTATCAGAGTTCAAGGTCTTGGGGTTTAACTACTACATCTGAGACACCTTGGCATTTTCGCTATAACTGGTTTTCTACAATGTTTCAGAAGGAACATCTTGGAGGATATTTAGTAGATGAATCAAGGTACATTGGGTTAAAATTCCAGCTCCTGAGGCAGTACACTTTTGGAGATGCAGACTGTAAAAGATAGGGTTCTCAAATCATCCTGAAATGAGTCATTGCATAATTTTCACTATACAAAAATTTCTGTAATTTTTCAGACCCTGAAATCCAGAGGCTACTCACAGAAATTAGTAAGGTATCTGTGGTAAAAATTTCAGCTTTTGGGTCATCTTAAATTTGTAGATACACCCTGTGTAAGATAGGGTATTTGACTAGTGCTATTGACTAGTCTCAAGAAGGTGTTCCAGGTAAAATAATCATAACTTCTTCCTAGAGTATCCAAATTGAGTGAGAATGGTTTCATTGGATATTGGACAGTTTCTAGTATTTTTGGTATGAGTTTCATAATTTTATATCAATTATTTTGTGCGGGGCATGCTATACAATTGAGATCTCCTGGAAAGGACAAAAATTGACAAGTTGTGGGGAAGTTACCGTAAATTCCACTTGGCACATCTAATTTTGATCAGACCTGTGGAATTGCAGAGAAGAAGTATCAAAGAACTACATAAAAGAAATTTTCATACCCAGAAGGGCTGAAACTTGGGAGATACAACAGAAGAAATATTGTCTAGCAGAACCACCTCAAAATCAAGGTTCAAAAGTGAT
>JZKD02S2066783.1:183734-200616 GCA_000966675.3 Picea glauca | reverse complement strand
GTAAAAGGAGGTTGCCCCCTCGAAGAGGCTTATTATCTGAAATTATATCTTTTTCAAGGTGTTGAGTACTTTTTCTGAGGTTTTTCTATGCTATATTGATATTTGGTTCTTAACAGGATTGCTAGTGCACATATTCTTTCTTGTTGAAGGTTTTCATGTTGAAACCTTCCTCTTCTGTAATGTTTCAGTAGGGGGATCTTTCAGTGGTGTATCTTCACCTTCTCCTTGATTTTCTCCTTCATCCCCTATCCATCTTCTTGGTCTTCTCCTCCTCCTCCTCCTGCGGGCGAGCCCGATCCATTTTCTTCAGAGGCACTGCCCTCCTCATCGGTCTCTATATTATGGATGTCTTCTTGCTTCTTCTTCTTCTTCATCCTGCTGGTCTGTTTGACATGCTCGACCTGGGTGACCAAGGGGCTTCCTATGCTGTCAGTGTTGGAGAGTTTTGCAACATCAATCGGTACAAGGAACTCCCCTGACCATTCTTTGGTGATATGCTCCATGGCCTCATGTGTCAATTTGTATTATGACTATAACTCTTCCTTTCTCTCATCTCTACGCGCAATGATATAGATAAAATTATGATCTGAACAGAACTTGGCTATAGGTCTGTAATGGTGCAAGGTGCGCGATGTCATGCACAGAAATGCTTCAATGGAAACCTTTAGTTGCTGATAATATGCATGGAACACATGGTTTGACTACCATTTCTTTGACATGTTGTTGGTGTACCACAAGGTAGAAAACCTAGCGACCAATGAATCCGATGGTTCAATCTCTGAAAAGGTGGCTCCTTCAAGAATTTTCCAGGAAACAAATGTGATCAACATGATCATCCATTTGAAGTGGAACTCGTATCCCTAATCCTAAGCTTTGTGACAGTCCTTCTCTAGTTCATTGACGAGGTAACTCACCTAAATATTTTGAATGCCTTCCACACACTTTCCTACGAGGTCCACCATGAACCCAGTGACCTGTGTGGGGAATTTATTTCTTACGAGCTTGCCATCTATGAGCTATAAAGAGAGGCGCATTGTGACATCCTGGATAGAGGCTACCTTGTAGCCTCTCTTTCCATTTTTGACTTCGCCGTAAGCCTCCTTGATGCACTTTTCTGGGGAGAGGTCCTAGGCTTTCCTAGTGTAAAACTACTAAGGGTTGGGTCCCTTCATGATTAATATTGTAATCAAGTGGATCAACGATGGATCCATAGTAATACACTGGTTGAGCCACAGGTATTCTCCATGGTATCACAACAATAGGATTTTAACGCAAGCGTTAACCTCCTGGTGACGACCAAAATGGGGAATCTTCATTACATTTATCATAGTGGACTGCACGAGATCCTTAATCCATAGCTGGGAGACCAGACAAGGGTTCTTCCCAGTTGTCTTCATCAAGTATCTGTGGGGTGCGAGAATAGCATAGTTCTTTATATCTCGAAGGTTGAAGTCACTTTTCTTTAGTAGTGGGATCTATCCTAACTGACTCCCAACTACACGTATTCCTTTTGGGATATACACAATGATCAGAGTGTACTCATAGTCTCATGGGATGTTGTCACAGTTAACCACACCAACCAATGATGGAATATAGTCTAGTAAGATCGATGGGATCTGCTTCGCATTAGCCAGATCACCATGATGCTTACTTCGTTGCTCAGTTGCAGGGTTGGTACGGCCAGAACATCGTTCAATCAAAGGGGACGCCTACATTCCCCTGGTCGATGATGCTTGTACTCCTTCATACATAGCTCTATAAGCCATGAACTTCTTAAGAACCTCCTCGAAGAACTTCTCTAACTCGGTGGGTTCGCCCAACATTCTCACTATTAAAAAAAAAGGTTAGGCTAGGTGAACGAATAAGAGGGGTAGACAAACGAACAATGATGTCTATTTTCTAATGACACACAATCAATTCTCTGTTGGCTCAATTAATCATGGGTGGAAAAAAGTGGTGCCGACGTAGCATCTGACGGGTTAAATAAGTAGGGCCTCGTAATGGATTCTCCCAATAGGCAGGAATGCTTCCATCAATGTCAATCAGTCCATTATTGCACGGTCTTAACATCCCAAAAGTGATCCATCTGCCCATAAATGTGTTTCCTAGCCATTCTGGATCATTGTTATAACAGGTGGGGTGCCTCCAACGGTCTTATAGCTTCGCCAGGGTGAAGTCCCATTGTATGCGGTTCTGCTACATTGGTGAGGTTCAAATCCTGCAAACCTGCCTCATGTGAGGTTCCAGTCTATGAACTCTTCCATGTGTTCTCTGTAGCTTCCTATATATTTCTAACTTGGCTTTCTTCTTACTGAGCTTCCTTGCCTTCTTTCCTGTAATCTGAGATTCTCTAACTTTTTCTGAAATCCTCTTTCCATTTTTATTCTTATCCTCTCCTAGCATAGTGACTTCGCACTGTTGATGTGCTCTTAAAGGGTTTGTATCCCTTCTCTTATTAATTCCAGGGTGGGTATACTTGTTTCTTTCATGGATAGGTCCTTCAAACCTTCTTTCATTCTTTCAACTTCAATAACTACTTCTCTTGCCCTCTGTTGCTTCGACTTGTCTTCTCGTTATTCTATTAGTCGGTCTATTTTTCTAACTATGAAATCCCTTAGTTCTTTATTTTTATTTTCTGTAGATTCTTCCTCTTCTTTCCTTTTGATATGATCCTTATCAATCCAAGTCTTTCCTAACAAAAGTGGGAAAGGTGCATTGTTCTCCACAAACTTAATGACTTCAAATTCCTCTTCAGTCGACATTTCATGAACAATAATAGGTACATTAGTAACTCTCCCACATAGGGTTATCATGTTTCCTTTAAACAAGCCTATCCTTCCTAATGAAGGTACCAAAGTAGGATTTCCCAAAATTTCCCAAGTTTCTTCGATCATAATATCTACTTATGTTTCTTCATCCAAGACACAGACTATGTCGAAGTCTCCTATTCTTGCATTTATGCGCTGTTTTACTTTTAGGATCTCCAGTAAACTGATATCTTTGTGAACATCCATCATTTATTTCAATTTTACTAATGTAGTCTAAAATTTCTTTGATTCTTTCTTATTGTGAGGCTCTAACATGCCCTGAGTCTCTTGACTTCCTTCATAGTTTTCTTGTGTTATGTTCATCCTTTCAACTTTAGAAATCATTCTTGGACAATCCTCAACCTCATGACCAACAATTTTACAACAAAGACAAATAGGACCTGTACCAGGGCATTCCTTAGCAAGATATATTAGTCTTCTGCAGTTATAACACAATTTTAATCCTCTTTTTCTCTTATATGTTCCCCAACTGCTTCTGTATTGCGCACTAGGATCACAGTGTTGGACCTGCAATTTGCAAAAAATATTTCTAGGTTCATGCATCCACTTATTAGTCCAAAACTTCTTTCTATGCATAGGAATAACATATCTTTCTTCATTTATATTATCTTTACTTAGATCAACTCTTTCTTCCAACTGTGCCCTAGCTTTCAGACTAGGACAAAATCTATTAAACAGACTTAAATTCATGCTTTCGAAACAAAAAAATTTCACTTATCTTACTCTTATCAAAGCACAAAGATTTGCCTCTTTTAAGATCTTACCTCTTTTATTTAGATCATCTTACTTTCTTAGCACAAAGCTTTGCAAGTTAAGTAGATTACTGCGCACTACAACAACAAATCTACACACACAACTTCTCTTCAGTTCCTAGCAATCATAGTTTCAGGTCCCGACAATGGAACCATTTTTTGACACAGGGGAAGACACAGGGTTCAATCCTTCAACAACGCACCAACAAAACCCTAAGTATCTGCCCTTTCGGAAACACATGCGAAGTAGGTGAAGTCTCACTCAAGGTACAAGTAGGGGGAGTTACAAGATTCATGTGTATGTAACCAAGCTGGGACACAGATATATGATAAGAAAATTTCACAGAGTATTCTAAAAACACTTAGAAGGTGATATGCATTAGTTCATTATCTTCATTAACATCACATAGAAAACCCTAAGAGAGATTGGCGGATTAACAACAAAGATTAAGCATAACTACTACTTATCACATAGCATTAAGTTAGATCTAACATTCATTCATAAGTAAGGCACTAAGAAACAACAAATCTATCTGTCATACATGACATTCAAGGCACTGAGAAGATTCATAACATAACCAACAAAGAACAAAGAAAACCAAAGACACAAGATATACGTGGTTCACCCCAGTGTGGGTTTACGCCCACCAACTGCTTCTTCTTCTTTATTATTCTTCAATCTCTTACATTCATCCGCTCCTGTGCACTAAGACACAGAGCCAAGCTTCGCATCAGACATGATATATGTGCACTGAGCACCAGATCCTCCTTCCCAAAACTAGGTCAAGGAACAAAGCCAACTTTTCTATCGAGCACAGAGCCTTACATACACATTCCGTTTCACAAAGCATATCAAAACTACTTGCACTTAGCTACCAAGACTTTGCTTCTTGTCTCTATCTATTTCTACCATACGTTCTTATTTATTTATACTTTTACAATTCCTTAAAAAAAGGCCTAAACATGGGTAAACCCATGGGTCGACATCCCATAACCCATTAAAAAAACCTAGAGAACCCCTTGTTGTTTCCACATAGCCCGCAAAACAAGTGAGATCTGTGATGTTAGCTCTGACATGGTGCTCCATCTTCAACCCTCACATCGAAGTCCAAAAGGTGGTCCAAACCTGGCCAAGGTTTCCTCAAAACTTGTTCGAGGGCCAACAAATATTATTTGTGAGGCCAAAAATCAGTCCAATCCAGAGAATATAGTTTATATTATGACTACAATGGGCAAAGGTGTACGTGTCCTAGTGACTCCCACAAGTGATTTTGGAAATATTCTTGCATCCATGCATGATTTGGAAGTTGGTGGAGAAATGAATTTGACATCTAGTGTTCAGATTGCACAGTTAGCTCTTAAACATCACTAGAAAAACAAACAACAACAATGTATCATAATGTTTATTGGAATCCCTGTTAAATCTGATAAAAAGATTCTTGAGGTGATTGGAAAGAAGTTGAAGACAAATAATCTAGCGCTTGATATTGTGGACTTAGGAGGAAGTAATGACGAGAAATCCCCCTTGCCTAAATAGTTAAATCTTCATAAAGAAACAAAACCTCACATAGATATGCAACCCACCTTGTTATTACTCTTCTCGAAAAACTGTTCGTGGTTGTATTCAACATCAACCATCACACAAGGCATGAAGAAGGTTATTTGAAAAATAAGCACAAGAATTTTGGGATACCAAATAGAGTTGTGAGTCTGTTGCGTGAAGCAGGAAGGCTACATACAAAATATCCAATCAAAAATAAAAATTATAAATAGATAAAGAAGGCACAAACAAGTAATACGTGGATAGTAAAAAGTTCTTAAACAAATTAGTTTTGTTTAGTAATATGTTAAGAATGTGCCCAGAAAATTCAAATGCAGTTATAAAACTACTTAACTAAAGGAACCGTCAACCAAATGAGATAAAAGAAGCAACGCCCAACATGTGCATGCAAAATTTTTCTGAAGAAGACATTTGAGTAGAAAATTTAGAGAAATAAAATTCTGAGGGAGAACTTTGGAAGAAACTTCAGAGAGAGGTATGCTTGGAGTGTTGTGAGGACTGCTTCATTTCATTATAATCTTACATATTCAACAAGGATTATTGAAATCGATGGCAGCGTGGGTGTTGCGAAGCAACTATAAGGACAAAGTGAGGATGAGTTTGTCGGCTTTCATAAGGTGAATGTTTACTTGTTAGTTTGTTGTATTCAAGCTCGATTTTATTCGGTGCTAATCAATTTCTATATGCAGGGTTTCTCCTTGTGATTCACCTTCATTGCTCTATTCCACTTCTGGCTCAGTTTTATTTTTTTCTTTTCACGCTTGGTCCTTCTACTGTAACATTGTTCTGGAGGGGCTAAAGATCATATACCTGGCCCTAGTCTATGCAGAGACTTGTAGGTTTCGAAAATTTAGGAGTTTGTATCGGAAGCATTTTAAATGAAAATCAATTTCTTTTTCACTCTGAAACCATCTCTTTGTTATTTCTTTAAAATCCTCAGTTTTCCTCATCTTTTATTTATCCAACACTAAAAATTAAAAGTAAAAAAGAAAATACATTCAAGGAAAATAGTAAATCTATGACTACTGTAACATGATGTACATAAAATTCTCTCATAGATAAAAGCATGCTACTTAATTTCTCCTAATTATTTTAGTTTTTTAATTATAGTTTCACTTATTAAAAAAAAAAAGCAAATTAAATGTTAACTCATCATGTTTTTTTACAAATAGTTTGATCGTTAATGAATTTGTTGTTTAATATTTTTTTCCTTTTTAATTTTTTTAGCACTAACTTCTCCTTTCTTTTAGTTTTGTTTTAGTTCTTGATAAAAAAAAAGGAGTTTATTTTTTTTAAATCTCATTGTTTTCATTTTCTTTAGTTCTTAAATACTTTTAGGATTTAAATTCGTTGTTACTAATGTAAAATATCAAACATAAAAGACATAAAAATTATAACTTTTAAAAGTCAAATATTGCTAAAATGTACAATTACAAGGGAAAGGAATCCATGCTTGGACTGTAGGTTAGGGGAAGATTGGCCTGGAGTTCAATGCACATTCTTGTCTGGGGCTTTAAGCCTAGGGTGATATTCCCAAATCTTCTCACCTAGCACCGTGGGAGGTTGAAAATGTTGGTGTTGGCGACTCTCTAGTCCCTTGACATCAACATATTTTTTTCGACCATACTGTGGAGGACCGTTCGATGGTTTGTTCCTAGTTTTGTTTTAATTATTTTAATTTTATTTTGTATTTTTCCTATACCTCAATGTCTCAAATGATTGGAAGCCCGTTTGGTGGTTGTAACCCTGTGGTTTCAGCTACTAACCCTGAGAAGGTCATTCACAAGTATGGCTTGTTTGAGTTTGAGGAATACCTAAACAATTCCCCTTGGTTTGTGCCCATTCCCTTGAAGTTCGCTCACTCAGTTAATCCTTTACCTCATAAATTCAAGAATCATTTTCCTCTCTTTCATGGCGATGGAACTGTCATGGCGATTGAACATATTCATGCGTTTTCAACTGCTTTCACCATTATCAAAATAAATAATAATGATAGTTGCATGCTTCTGTTCATGAATTCACTTTAGGGCGATACCACCTCTTTATTTTCCAACCTTCCTGATGGATGCATCTATACTTGGTTTGAACTTTCTTACTGGTTTACTTCTACCTTTGGGCATTTATATAGTCCTTAGGAGCATCTTAAGAGGTTTAACCAATTACACATGAAGTATAATGAGAGTATTCTTACATTTAACCTTCAGTTTATCAAGTTATACAATTTAATTCCTACTCCCATTTGCCCTACCAACTTGGCTTCCCTATTACATTACTACGAACTTCTACCTCCTCTTTACCAACGATGGTTAGAAGAAAAGAATGTTCAAAACCTAGAGCTATCTCTATCCACTTGCCTCGACTTCCAAGAAACTTTTTGTAGAACATATTACTCCTTTGGATGTTATGATTCACACAAGGATTTGTGTTCTTTAATCCCCGTCATCAAGAGTTTACAAGATCCCATTTTCTTTCTTAAGTATCAATCTTCAAAATAGGCTGGGAGGATATGTTGGGAGCCTTGTCCCCAGGGCCTAATTATAATGAATCTACTACTTGTGGTCAAGAGATTGGATGTGAAGAGGATTATTATTATATCATGATGCTTAATTATCAATCCACCTCTCATATCCCATACATCACCCTTCTTAAACCTTATGGAAAATATCAAGCCCAAGATCATATGTCATCTCAAGCTTCTTATCTGCATGTATACGATGGGAATTTTGATTATATAAATGAAGAAATAAATTCTAACTATGTCAAACCAATTTATGATACATTTGTATTCAATGATGATGCTAATGAGTGGTCAACACAAATTGATGGGGACCAACATGACTTTAATGATGCATGCGAGGAATTTGTTTTTGAAGATATCTATGAGTTCAATCAAGTTCTTAATTTGTATAAAATTTTTGTTAATCCTTTGTTTCAATAAAAAGAGGTTAAATAACTTGACACCATCGAGCATGTCCCTCCTAGGTGAATTTTTAATGATAATGACTATTGTAGGGGCATTCCTATTTTTTTTAATCCATGTTATGAAACTTCTTTGCATCATGATGACCCTATTCCTGATAAAAATTCCCATAAAGGCGATACTAATTTATTTATTGAATTCATGGATCATCCCTTTAAGGTACAAACCCTAAAACCTGAATCTAATTCAATCAATGCCTTCATCATTATTGGCAAAGTATTTGTTGGTTGGAATGTATTGGAGGTTGTTGTTCGTTTCTTTTCGGTATTGATTAATCATATCTCTGCATTGTACACATTTGTTGGTTGGAATTTTGGTAGTTCCTTCATGCACAAATTTGTAAAACTCATAAAATCTGCATTCAAAGAAGGTGACACATTCCTTTACACTAAATTTTATCTGACCTGAGTCCAAGATAATGGTTTCTTTTCCTTTGTACACAAATAAATAAACAAAAAAAAATAAGAATAATAATGATAAAAGTTATGAGAAAGGCTAGATTAGTTTTGGTTGATTTCTCTTTTATTCATTTATTTTCTCGCTTTTGTTTTTATTTTGTTTCTTTTGATTTCTTTTATTTTTTCCCTTTTTGATGGTCATAAGTGATGGATCAATGATTGGTGATATTAAAAGGTAGGTTATATATATATATATATATATATATTTATATATTTAACTGATTGACCAAATGTGTTTTGGTGGAAAATAGACTTGCAGGTGGAACAAGTTGCCTTCCTTTTCATAATCCCTCGCTATTCTACCATGCACTTGCTACATGAGTCAACCTCGCTCTTCACGTTCATTAGTCTTATCCCCATATTCCTTCTTTCCCTTTCTCCGCCCCCTTCATTTTGAGATTCCTCCATCATATACGTTGTGGATGCTCAATGTTAAACTTGGGTATTTCCCTCAATGCACATCCATGGCAGTTTTCTAGCCTTGTAATCATCTTGTCAAGTTTCAAAGAGTTGTCACTTCGGCTTATACAATAGGACCAAACTCCCTCATACTTACCACTTTCCATGAGTTATACCATGAAGTCTTGATCCATGAATCCCTTGACCTCCACCGTGTCTCCCCATGATGTATAACCTGGTCCACCCAACCCTATCGGCCTCTTCTTGTTCCACGTCGAGTCACCCTCAGTCCTGTAATTACCCTCCCTTCCACTTTCTTCCATAGAAGCAAAGATATTAGTTTATTGTCTCAAGTTGCACACCACTATCAGTGACATACATCTGTTGGTTGGAAATCGTTGACAAAGATTTTAGTCAACAATACTTAGTGAGAAAAGCATTACCAGGATTTCCCTTGAATGAAATTTCTTGCACATAGTTTTTTCCACTCTCGTTAAGATTGTCACAACCCACTCAATGAATTTATTATGGCTCTTGATCTACCGTTAATATGGCATTTTTTTTTTCTCTCCACATTCCTAATCCTATGATTAACACACTGGAACCATACACTTTGAATTATTACATATCACACCTCATGTTTTAGGCCTCTCTTTCCTAATTGTCACATTACCTCATAAATGTTGGGCCATTATTTCACTCCTTGCCCATTCTTCAAAAGTAAATATATTATCATGTTTATTTTTCATTAAGGCTATATCATTCTATACCCAACATACATCACTTTTCAAGCTTTTCCTCATGTGCCTTTCTTTTAATATTTTAGTTATTCCATAAAGTTACACCACTTTATTTCTTGGAGTTATAACTTTAACATCATCCCATGACAAAGAGAAAATATATTAAAATGATAATTTCCACATGGATTATCTTATTGAGAAAACAATCTATTATCTTAATTGGTTTCATGTTGAGAAAATGTGATGTAATACTTTCCACCAATATATACCAAGCTTCTTTGGTGAGGTGCCATATGGAAATATTTTGATGACATAGCATATTGGATTATATGATGTTCTCTTTTAAAACATCTTGACAAATCCATCAAATTGGTATACACCATGAATTTATTGTCCTGCTCATAGTATACATTTTTCTTATGTCGACGATCAAATATCTCAACAAATAAGCAATATATTGGTTACTGCATTCAATCAAGGACAATTTATGTATATAATAGGCTTCAAGGAATTATTTCACACTCTCAAAAATGTGAGAAGATATGAAGCAATCAACAATACATCTGTAGAAATTTCTTGATAGAGGCTGCCATATGATTGTTTGTAACTCTATAAGATTCGATGAGGTTATGTGGTTTATTTCAAGTGCAACAAGAAATTGGGACGTGAATATCGTAACCTTTTCAATTACACCAAAGACGTATACCAGATCCTAGGAATTTCAAGTACTGACAACATAGATCACATCAAGCACAACTACTATGGCACTCACCCTTCTATCATTCTGTATGGAATTATTCCTCTTGGTTCTGACATTGACTATTCTGCTCCTCATGATCGTGCAATATTTAATCAATGGAATCCATTTGGCTACTATACGATGATATTACACTCTGATGCAAGGATGTATCGTGATTCATTATCACCTGTAAAGGAGAGATTCACAGCATAATAACTTGAGTTTGAAATGTTATGTGTGGAATGCCTCTTAGAGATGTAGATTTTTTCAACTGTGACAGTAGAAAAATGAATACACTTTTGCCTAAGGGAGATCCACGCATGACCCTTTTCACTAGAATTTCAAGGGTTGCTAAGAAACTTGCAGTTGATCTGAAAGGGCGAGTGGAATTAGAAGATCCAAGATTTTATTAGAAAATTCTTGTCCCTGATGTTCAGGAGGTTGACTATGTTGCATGGGTTTGTGACCAGGACGCTTATGCATGTAGTAGACACAATTTCTCTGTGCAATCAATTCTATTCATGCATGAGAATTGGAACTTTGCCAATCTTATTCCCAAGTTGAAATCTCTTGCTGTGAGAAGGAAATTAGAAGATTCAACATTCGGTCCTATTCTCACGGTGACAACGGAATGCATGGAAGAACATGTGAAAAGGCTACCTGAGATTCCAATATATAGAATGTATTGTTGAAGTTCTGAAGGTTGGTGTACTCAAGTTCATAAGGAGAAAATGATTTTCATTGAAAATTATGAATGGATGAGAAATGGGGATTACTCTCCTACTCACTTCTAGGCACAAGCTGATGCTATTAATATTATTTGCTGGGCCAAAACTTAGCCCAATACATAGAATACAGTTGGTATTATGACTACAATGGAAAAAGGTGTACGTGTCCTAGTGACTCCCACAAGTGATTTTGGAAAGATTATTGCATCCATGCATGGTTTGGAAGTTGCTAGAGAAATAAATTTGACATCTAGTGTTTAGATTGCACAGTTAGCTCTTAAACATCATCAAAACAACAAATAACAACAATAACGTATCATCATGTTTACTGGAAGCCCTATTAAATCCGATAAAAATATTCTCAAGGTGATTGGAAAGAAGTTGAAGAAAAATAATGTAGCGCTTGATATTGTGGAATTATGGGGAAGTAATGACGAGAAATCTCCCTTTCCTAAACAATTAAATCTTCATAAAGAAATGATACCTCACATAAAAATGTAACCTTGCCTTGTTGTTACTCTGCTCGAAAAATTGTTCGTGGTTGTATTTAGCATCATCCATCACACAGAGCACAAAGAAGGTGATTTGAAAACTAAGCACAAGCCTTTTGGGATACCGAACAGAGTTGTGAGTCTATTGCGTGAAGCAGGAAGGCTAGATACAAAATATCTGATCGAAAATAAAAATTATAAACACATAAAGAAGGCACAAACATGTAATACGTGGAAAATAAAATGTTCTTAAACAAATTAGTTTTGTTTAGTAATATGTTAAGAAAGTTACCAGACAGTTCAAATGCGGTTATAAAACTACGTAACTAAAGGAACCATCCACCAAATGAGATAAAAGAAGCAGCACCCAACATGTGCATGAGGAATTGTTTTTTGAAGATATTTTAGGAGAAAATTTAGAGAAATAAAATTATGAGAGAAAACTTTGGTAGAAAATTCAAAGAGAGGTATGCTTGGAGTGTTCTGAGGACTTCTTCATTTCATTGTTCTCTTACATATTCATCAGGGATTGACGGAATTGTTGGCAGCATGGGGTCTTGTGAAGCGAGGATGAGCTTGATGGCCTTCATAAGGTGAATTTTTACTTGTTACTTTTCTATATTCAAGATCGATTTTATTCGGCACTAATTGATTTCTATATACATGTTTTCTCCTTGTTATTAGCCTTCATTTCTCCATTCCACTTCTGGCTCAACTTTATTTTTTTTCTTTTCGTGCTTGGTCCTTCTATTGTAACCATTTTTCTAGAGGGGATAAAGATCATATACCTGGCCCTAGTCTACACATAGACTTGTAGGTTTCGAAAATTCAGGAATTTGTATGGGAAGCATTTTAAATGAAGATCAATTTCTTTTTCACTCTAAAACTATCTCTTTATTATTTCTTTAAAATCCCCAGTTTTCCTCGTCTTTTATTAATCCAACACTCAAAATAAAAATTCAAAACGAAAATACATTCAAGGAAAATAATAAAGCTATGACTACTGTAGCATGATGTACATAAAATTCTTTCATAGGTAAAACTTGCTACTTTCTTTTTCCTAATTGTTTTAGTTTTTTAATTATAGTTTCACATATTTAAAAAAGAAAATTAAATGTTAACTCATCATGTTGCTTTACAAATAGTTTGATGGTTAATGAATTTATTGTTTAATAAGTTTTTCTTTTTTAATCTTTTTAGCACTAACTTCTCCTTTCTTTTAGTTTAGTTTTAGTTCTTGATAAAAAACTAAAAAAAAAAAAACTTTATTTTTTTTAAATCTTATTGTTTGCATTTTCTTTAGTACTTAAATACTTTTAGGATTTAAATTCATTGTTACTAATGTAAAAAATCAAACATAAAAACATAAAAAATATAAAAATCAAATATTGCTAAAAAGTACAATTACAAGGCAAACAAATCCACACTTGGACTGTAGGTTAGGGGAAAATTGGCCTGGAGTTCACTGCACATTCTTGTCTGGGGATTTAATCCTAGGGTGATATTCCCACCTCTTCTCGCCTAGCCCCATGGGAGGTTGGAAATGTTGGTGTTGGAGACTCTCTAGTCGCTTGACGTCAACACACACAAAATGTCTTTTCCTAGTCTAGGAATAATAGGATAGGATATGTGACCATCTTTTCTTTTAAAGTATCCAACCCTTGTTGACAGTCTTCATTCCATTGAAATATGATATCATTCTTTAGCAGTTTTTCCATTGGCGCAGTAATCTGTGCATACCCCTTGATGAATTTTCTGTAATAACATGTATGTATGAGTGTTTCTCTCAATTGGCACACTGATTTTGGTGGTGGTAAATTGACAATGACTACAATCTTAGTAGGATCCACCAGTAACCCTTGTTTACACACTATATGTCCTAACAATATCCAAAAAGGTGTCCCAAAAGCAGATTTATTTATATTTAATGATATCTGACATTGTCTGCATCTTTCCAACATTAGCCTTAACACTTCTACATGATCCTTTAACAAACTATATACAGTCCATTCATCTAGATATACTTCTAAAAACTGGTGTATGAATTCCTTAAAGGAAACTATGACTATTCTTAAAAATATGTCTGGTGCATTCTTCATCCCAAATGGCATGACTGTGTACTGGTAGGATCCCTGTTCTGTAGAAAAAGTATTCTTATACATGTCTTATGAATCTATCTTGATTTGATGGTAACCTGAGAATCCATATATAAATGAGTATGCTTCCTGGCCTCCCACATTCTCTAAGACCTCATCTATGAAAGGGGTGGGAAAAGGGTCATGTAAGAAAGCTTCATTCATTTTTCTCAAATCTAAAAAGATCCTTATCCAACCTTGTTTCTTATCTTGCACTACCATTGGACTTATCCATTCAAACTCCTCTACTGATTCTATGATACCAGCTTCTAACATTCTGTCATTTTCAACTTTCACTTTCTTCTTGTATACTGGATTTGGTCTATAAGGTCTCTTCCTAACAGGTATTGCCTCAAGTTTGAGGGGTATATTCATCTCTCCCTACTCTCCTGCTATGCCTTTCATCTTTGTAAAGGTTTTTGGGAACAACTCACTGTATTCGCACAATAACTCTGTTATTCTTTCCATTGTTTGTTCATTCCAATAGTCTCCAATACTTTCCATTTTAGAATTATCAATTGTCCCAATATTGAATTTGTTCACTTTGATTGGTGCAGAAAATAATTCCGATTCCAAATATGGAACTTTCACTTCTCTTTCTCCTTCTATTTCTGTAATATGAATATTGCACAGGTCATCTTCATCTGGTGCTTCTTCTTCCACATGGTAGCATGACAATAGTTCTTTGACTGTCTTTCTATTCTGCTACTGATATCCTATCATGAGTTAACCTTATTGTTTGTCCATAAATATGACCCCTTTTATATGCTTTAGTGTTGAGTCAATGTTCGGGTTCTCATGTTCAAATGAGAAGGTTATTATAAAATTATGTTGTAGTTCTGTCCATTCTGTAGTACCTTTGCGCATCTCCTGGTCTACATACCAGTTTTTTAGAATTCCTCCCAATGTATGAATGAAGTGATGAGGCCATTATTCTTGTTGTGTCATCCTCCATTACATTATACACTTCTCCAAGTGTTCTTCTGGTGTTCCTTTCCAATCATACCTTTGCATTTTATTGTTTCCCTATTCTGTGCCAAATCTAATGTGTAGTAACCCTTTACATTGGCACTAGTCCTGGATTGTTTTTTATGCACACCCCACCATCTTGCAGGTGTAGGTTTGAGTGAAATATCTAGGGCTAACATACTTTGATTCTCTAATACTTCTTCTCCATATTTGGTCAAAAATTCTTCTAGATCATTTACCCCATGAAAACTAGGAGGTACCCTTATCTCTGTACCAACCCATCTTACTGTGCGGTCTATTGTTGTGCACATTCTTATGGGCACTTCATGTAATCTCTATTGCCAATTCTCTAGCCCTGTATCTAATTCAAAAGCACATGATGTGATTCTTCTCCAGCTAAGTAACCCATCTATAGTTGGGTTAATATAATTTTCTTCATGCGTGGTGGTTTTGTACAGTTGGTTGATTTCCTCCATATGTAAATAGGTGGGTTCCACCAAATCTAAATAGGTGGGTTCCACAAAAAATTCTCCTTCTGAAGGATATAATCACGCAATGAATCTATATTCTCCTGATTCAAATGTCATTTTCCTTGTCTTCAAGTTGATTATGGCCTAGTTATCAAATTTCCAATCCAGTCCAAACAATGTTGTATATGGTGTTGTGTCATCTACTATCTCTATTACTTCAAAATATACCTTAGTTCACACTCCATCCAAATAAACTATGACACCTTTTAGCGTTTCAATCAGTAGAACTTTGTGTTGATTTTCTAATTTTAACTGTATCCTAGTGTGGGATCTCCCATACACTACCATGTCTTTTTAGGTAAAACATTTACTTCATAACCTATGTTTAGTATAATATCCCCCATATTGAAATATCCAATGTTGGAATTCAGTCTGAATTCCCTGCTTGTCCTCCTTTTTGTATGGAGGTGATTAATTGTTTTCTACTCTAATGTCCCCTGTACCTCTATGTTACATATTTCTAGTAGATTCTATAAGATTTTGACAGATTATGGATCCTTGAATAACTGAACACAAGCTTTCATAAAAGTCCTTATGTTACTTACTTTCTCTATAGGTTGTGCTTCACTAGTGTGGTCCATTGATGAAGGCATCTCGTGCATAGGAGAGTTATGATTATGCTGCAAAACTGATGTAGATGCAGTGTTCTTCTTGAGAAAATTTTGTCTGGCCTTCTTGAATGTTTCTTTTATTTCCGTGCATCAAACTTCTTTGGTGGTTCTATATTCTTCTTCACCCATCGTTGTTGTGCTAGATCTTGTCTTACTGCGTTATCTCCTATATTAGATCCTCTGCATGTGACTATGTTGATATTTCTTCCATCCTCCTTGGATTCTAAAAAAATCCACTTAACATTTTGGTTGTTATGATTCCTCTTATATTTGATCTTCCCCAATTATGTCAGGCAGTCTTCTATGTCATGGTATGTTGCATGACAATAAATGCATGTCGCTGGTGGAAGTGGGAATTCCCTTGCATAATGTCCTAGTTGTTGGAAGTTGTGACACACTATTGGACCTCTGTCTCATCCAAATCTTCCTCTACCTCATCCTCCACCTCTATATCTAGCTCAATCTCCTCAAGGTGCATTGTAGTGGGGTACCTGATTATACTGCATGGGGTTATACTTTGGTTGTGAATTGTTGTATGATGGCTACTCAATGTTATACTTCTGCTGCACAATTTTATATGGAGGTGGTACCTAGTTGAACTAAGGAGCAACTTTCCATGGAATCATCTCTTCTTGCACCCTATAAGTATTTGAATTTCTTTCCCTCATCAAGTCCATTGTCCTACAATCTTTATCATCATCAACCACTGACTTGAAAAAGTTGCAATATGAACTCTTGGGTACTGTCTAATACTTTTTCATCATTGGACAATGATATGGATCATGCCCATGTGCCTTACATATCTTGCACCATCGTCCTCCTGTTGGAAACAAGTTTCATACTCCTATTGCCATGTACTACGTGAAATTTGGACATTCATTGTTGTGGTGACCTTTTGTCTTTCATGTGGTACACCAAAATAATTCTCTTTTCACTTTTCCTTTATTCTGGGTCAATTGAA
>JZKD02S2066783.1:157832-183724 GCA_000966675.3 Picea glauca | reverse complement strand
CACAGTCCATTGGCTGCTACACCTCTCTTTCCTTGGGCTTCAACAACAGGTCGGCTCAGGAAGTCTCAAAGCACCGTGTCTCTCGGAGTTCCAACTGCTCTCAAAGGTTTCCAATTAGTAGCTTCCTCGAGATACTCTTTGTAGTCAACATTCTAACTTTAATCAACATCATCTCATATGCATCACCCACATGCATTTATCATGGGAAACCTAAAATAATTCATTTAGGAGCTCCAACTTTTTCCCCAAAATAGGAAATTCCATTTCATAATTCATCTTGGTTTTTTCCATATTATGAATGCATCCATCCTTGTGGTTTTCCACAGGCACCAAACTGCATACCATTTTTCCTGTAATGCTTCCTCTTGCATACAACCAACAAATTATCAGTATTTGTTGTACATCACAATTCAATATGTACAACACCTTATGCAATGATCTTAGAATTGCCTGCACCTAGCAATTCAATCACAATTACCAAACAACTTAACCAAATAAAATGACTCATCATTCTATGCATATGTGATGTAGGAGCATTTCTCCAAGCCAATCACATGCCAGCTAGCCAACACATCAAGCACACATTCAATGGAGAGGAGAGGCCCAACCCTCTCACTTTCAAATTTCAAATTTGAATTTAATGTAATTAAATGATTGTAAGGCCGAAGAACCAAGCCATTCCTTTGAGCAGGCTACAGTTAGTGTTTCCTTTAATGGTTGACAGGTTTATGGGGATCTATATCTGATTCAGATTAGATGACCCATTCAATGTAATTCATTGTAATTAATGAGAGTTGGTGAGGATGGAGGGAAGCGCTCGAGGATCCCCCTTTTGTAAAAATATTTTTTTGTTTCTGTAGGAGTTAGTCTATAGAGAAGGCAGAGAAGAATAGAGATAATAGGGAGAATAGAGGAGAGTCGAGACTCTGTTGTAGTCTGAGCTTGAACACATTGTAATAAGGCATTCTTGATTAATATAAACAGAGAAGTTTTTCCTGCATGTTATTCTGTGTATGTTGGTGAATGTCTTTATGTGTTTTATGATTAGGCTGTAGATGCGTATTAGTTTTCATTTGTAGGTTACATACAGAAGTTGTTGTCTGTTGAGTTCTTTGATTTCAGGTTTGGGTTCTTTATGGCTTCATGCAAGGTTGGATGACAAAATACTGTGGGTTCTGTAAGCAAGTGCAGGGAGTGCACATCTGAATTCTGCAGATATTAGATAGAGACATGCCAAGAGGGAGCACCAGAGGAAGTCACTGACTCAAGGAGGAAGCCTCAAGGTTGTTGAACACCTTGAAGGAAGAACTGTGTAGAGGAGGGCACAGGGAAGAAAGAATTTCTGAGAATTCTGTGAGACTTTGCCAAGAGGGAATTGAGTGGATGCACAGGGTGCAAAGAAGGAACTCTATTTTGAGCTCAGAGAGATAACAAAATAACTGAAGGTTCTGTGAAAGATCTTCCAGGAGGGCATTGAGAAAGAGCATAGGGTGCACATAAGGATAACTCTATTTCAGGTTCAGTGAGAAGACAGAACATCTAAGGTTCTGTAGAAGCTCTGTCAGGAGGGCATCGAGCGAGTGCAAGGAGTGTACCGAGAAGAACTCTCTTTTGAGTTCCAAGATAACGAAAGTGTCTAAGAGAAGACACTCACAGGGTTGTTGAATACCCTGTAGAATTTGCAAGGTGTGCATTGAGTAGAAGGACACCAGGAGGGTGTGAGGCATTTCTTTCCAAGAAACGGCCTCGAATCTAAGTTTTTTGAAATCTTAGCAGTGCAAGGAGTGTGCGAGAGTGGACTTGTTCTAAGTTACAAATCTCGGGAGGTACAATGCCTTTGTGCACAAAGTAGTAGAAGAAAGGAGCAAAAAGTCGAGAAAATCTTTGAGGTTTCACAGTCGACAAAGCTCAGGAGGGGAAGCGTTCTATAACGTAGATGAGACCCAAGGGAACTGGGCTTGCAAGAGAATCATTGAAGGCCGAGGCCTTTGAAACTTTGAAAATATTCCAAGGGGAAGGAAGAAGCACATGCTTAGGAAGGAGCTACAACTTTCGTTAGATCAGCTGGAGAGGCAAGATATGTACCGTGAAATCTATGTCCAGGCACACAGGAGGAGAGATCCCAAGGAGGATAGATCTAGGCTGTCAGATCTAGCACCCAAGACTGATAGCTGTCAGATTCGGAGGGAGGTGCATAGAGTTTAACCTCTAGGAGGTTGCGTAGGAGAGGAGTTGGAATGGATGGTGGGAACACTTCATGGAGAAGTGCCGAATATCCCATGGACCGTCAGATCTCACAAACCTATGAGAAGGTGAAGGCTGAGTGTCTTTTTACATTTTGGCATTTCGGGGTTTAGCATTTCGGAAATCCCGTTGACAAGGAGTTGGGTCACTTTGCATTGAAAACCCTGAAGTCGCAAAATGTGATGTGTCCTTGGAGAAGGGTTGTGGTCATGAAGGAAACAACCATTTCAGCATTTTGAGACCCGGATTTTTGAGAGGTCGAGAGTCGGGAGATGTGGGGTCTTGACTCGCGGAATCATGAAATCCCGAATGCATTTGGAGGAATGGCCCCTTTTCGACATTTCAACATTTTAGGGTTCGAAAAGAAGAGGAGGCAATAGTTTGGGTCACTGCATTGTAAACTCCCGGTACCCAAAATCCCTGTACAACCACAATGTCGTGGTCATGTGGGGTGAAGAATCATGCCTGGTGCATGTTCACGCAGGTGAGGTTTTCGGAAAAGGACCTGTGGATCAAATTCATGGGGTTCCGATGAGGGCCCGAAAGAACTAATTCGGTTCTGCGGATTCGAAGAAGATCGATCCTGTGCGGATCTTGGCCTGAGGGTTGGGGGTCTGCATCAATATGCATGTTCATAATTAATAACAGTAAGTTTATTATTTCAATTTTCTGAACAATTTTTTTTCTGTAGTCTCTATTCCTGTGACTACCTGGCTTGCAACTTTCCTGTTGCCATGTTTAACAGTTCCTGACATTTTCTCAACTTCATGAGTTAGCAACATTTCAACCATTAGTATAATTATTTCCATGCAATAATATATATGCATTTACTTACAAACACATTCAATCAATGCATTTAGTATACAATTATATCACTTACTATGCATGAATACAATTCTCAATGCATAATTAATCAGCACACCTTGCATTGAATTACGTAATGATCTTTATCTCAGTCATGTATCTCACCATCCGTGAGTTGGAATTTTGGCCAATGTGTTGACACATTCTCCACACACTTCCTATTGTCTTCCCAATTAATTGGATTCCTTCATTTTCGACCCGACCACTACACCAAGAATATAATTATGTGATGTTCATTAGTGTTAGAAAAAAGGTTGCATCCCAAGTTTTATTTAAAAGTAGGAAGCTTTTAGTACCCGTGTGGCTCATAACCTTTCCATATCCATACCTTGCCATATCCAACCAGGTCGTGGTCTCATACATGACTAGATTAATGGCATTTATTCCCATAACCAGTTCTTATCTTTAATTCTTTGGGTATTACCCCATAACCAAATTAACGTGACATTCTACTATGTCAATGTGTGCATTTAGAAGATAAAAAGATTTGAATTAATACAGGCCTCCATCCTTTACCACATCCAGTGGTATGCATTCAATAATATAATCATGTGATTTTATAAAATAAATCTAGTTGAGGAAATTCTTAGCTAAATTTCCTTTCAGCAATTATGAAAAAAGAGTAATACAAACTCATACCTGAAATTTTATACTACCTGAAATTATGATGGTAGTAGAAGATTTCATGCTTATTTGATCAAACTTATGACCAAACCTTCAACTCTCTGTTGCTTCACTCCTTATGCAACAACATCACCAACAATATGCAATAGTATCACCAACAACACTTGTAAACATGCAAGCATTCTTTCCTCTGGCTGACCCAACATGCCATAACATACTTGCTGAAACATAAATTGCAACAACTTCTTTCCTGTGTGAAACTTTTCCTTGTTGATCCCATAATTCTTCAATTCTTCATGGATTCCTGAGTCTTCTTGTGCTCTCATTGTAGTCATTGTACATGACTATTTCTACCTTCAGCACTTTAGACGTAGTGTCCCTACTTCAGCGGGGTCTACTGACCTCTCGGTCAAAGGATCTTTCAATCTTCTGAGTTAAATTGACTCTTCGGACTCATGAATGAAGCCAAAATAATTATACACAGGTCCCCTTTTCTCCCATGTGCAGGTCCTAACAGACCCGCGGGCTTATTTCTGCGTTCTTCCAAAGCTCCAAGTTTCAGGCGCTAGCTCATTTTTCATTAGCCCTTTCCTTCATAAGACCATGGGCTATGACCTCACGTAAGTGTTTGATTGTAGGAATGGACAAGAGTGGTATTAGACCAACCCTCTTTTCACCCCACAATTCACCTCTAGCTGCCACGTATCACTTTGTTAAAACCATGGTACAAATTGTGGCCCGCTCTCATATTTTTAACATCCGAGCAAGTTCTAGCCTCGTAATTCTTCCTGACCGTTGATGTCTCTCTTTCGGTGATGATTTGTGATCAATGACTGATATCTATCCTTTACATACCTCTGGCCAACTGTCCAATCGACAACCTTTTCTCCTTTCACACACGATCTTAGATCTCTTCTATCTGTCAACATGTAGCTCCCTTCCAAACAAACGACTACGATTGGTTCTGGCTCTTTGGCCCTCGAGAGTTTCAACTCTCAACTATCTTATTTTCCCCTATGGAAATCTTTCGGAGTGGAAGATCTTATGACACCTTTCCTCAACAATCGGATGGTTCTGATGAGTTATGAATCTTTCTGACCAAGACCAGATCAATAGTCCTTCAACCTTCTCCTCGATAAACGATCGAGATCTCCTTTGAGACTTCGACGCTTTCATCCTCTGCGTTCCTTTGGAGTGCTCCATACCTGGAGTTCTAGGTTTGGTGCCACGCGTCCACTTTCAGGTCAACTACCAAGATTTACTTCGGTTGTTTCTCCTCCTCCTTGTCCAAAAGCTTTTGAAGTTGTGTATCTTACACCACCTATCCTCATTGATGATGGATGGTCCCAAATCACTTCGGGACTTTGACAAGTCCACTTCTCCTGCGCACACTAGGGTTAAGTCTCATGCCCTTACCTTCGGATCCAATGGTTGTGGGTCCTTCATGCTCAAACCTAATAGATGGGATTTGTTCGTCTCCTTTGTGCTTCCTTTGTTCTATTGGACGTTGATCTAACGGTTGAGGCTCCTCCCCACAACCGATATCATGGTTTTTGTCACTCCTCCTCCTAAGCTTTTGACTTCTTCCTCCTTGGAATATTTTCCAGTGTTCAAAGGCTTCGGCCTTTGATCTTTCTCTTGCAATTCCACCTCTTGGATATCTTCTTCACTCTCATAAGAACTATCTCTTCTGATATTTAGGACTTAGAATGAGTCCATCCCCCACACACTCCTTACATTATCTCTTCTGAGATTTTCGATTTACTCAGTCTCCTAAGGTTCCTGGTCCCTCTGTTTCCTTTCAAAGGAAAAATCTGTGGCTTCCTAGCAACCTTCTTCTGAAAGAACACCTTGTTGAGAATTTTCTATAGAGTGTTCAACAGCTCTGTGAGTATCTTCCTCTGATACTCTTCTCCCTAAAATTGATAAAGAGTTCTCTTTGTGCACACTTGTACTCACTCGATGCCTGCCTGGTAGATCCCTACAGAGTTTTCAATGACCCTTTCTCTCTCTGAACTCAACACAGAGTTCTTCCTATTCACTTCTTGCACCGTTGTTCATGAAGGTTCAATGATATCTCTCCTGAGATTCTCTGAGGTTAACTTACCTATGTCAACTCACTTCTTCCGGACAATGTGCACTCATTGCACTCGAAAACTCAAAGAAGAGAAACAATTGAAACTTATTCAATACTTCACCAGTTTACGAATTCAGACCAATCTGATTTAAGAAAACGTTCATATTTCATTTTCTTTCTGAGCTCTTCTCTTCTCTGTAATCATTTTCAGGCACTAGCTTGTTTTGATTAGTCCCCAATCCATGTGATCACAGTCCATGACCAAGCACTATATTACTAGGTGCTTACTTGAGCCTTTATCCTTTGGCTTCGAAATATTTCAAGGCACCACACAACAATCTTTGAGAGTTCCAGATTACCGAACTCACAAAGTAGAGTGGATCAACAGTCCATGTCTACCCAACACCCAACGGTTGACACTTACTATGCAACCTCAGGCGTCTGAGTTCTAGAACTTTGAAGCTTCGGGACTTGTTGACGGACGAAAATGAATGCTCACCAACCGGAAGAGTGGATCCGGTCTGGGGTTGTCTAAATAACCCAAGCCGTTTGGGATAACCCACCCTGATGGGTTTAGTGGCTCCGTTTGCCGATCTAAGTTCTAGGAAAACGAATAAAAGCTACACTAAGAAACTAATCTAAATGAAAACAATAATTAAAACAAACTAATAAACAAATCTAAACTACATATATACAATCTATTACCCAAATCATACAATTATAATTCTATAAAAGTAAATGTTTAATTATCAACAGAATTAGATTTAATTACAAATATACAATATTTACAAATTACAGATTTAAATTAAAACCTGCAAAAATCGTTCGTAATCTGTCCTAAGACAACAAAACCATTGTTTTTGATTTTTATAATTTTATGAAAAAGAAATAGAATAAAAACTATCTAAGCTAAGCAACTAAAATAATAACTCTAACTGTGAATCTAAACTAATATATTTATCTAAACTACTTATATTATACTAACTAATTAACTATCAAATAATAAATAACAAACTGACCTGAAGTAACGCTTCAGGCTTGTCCTGTATGCAGTAGTTAATTCAGCTGTTTGGTGGGAGGAAACCCACACCAAATTATCCATGAACTTCTCGTAAAGTAGAAGCAGTTGTGCTCTTCAAATATAAATGATAGGAGAAACAAAACGTAAAAAATTACAACAATCTTATAATTTACAAATCATCGCATTTAGATCAATCTGTGTGCAAAGACTTGTACAAAATGATTCATTTAACGAAAAAGGTAAACCTGTAATTCATTAAACTGAAACAAAGTAATTGTTGTACTTTTTAAAATAAGAGATATCAGATATGGACAACATATAAATCAAATCACATCAACGTGCAATGAATTATGATAGCTAAAATAGTCGATAATTAATTGCAAACTGATATGCAGAAAACTTGAAACAAAATTTTGATATATTGAAAGCGAAAGTTGTTACAAGACATCAACTTTCATCTCAGTCTAAATCATAAATCCATAGTCTAGTTCTCTCCACGGTGATGATGATGGTTCTCATTACAAAAAATAACAAGTATTTAAAGACCTCCCACAGGGTAAAACATCCCTGTGGGAATTATCAAAACAGTTTACAAAAAATCTGGGGATAATATCCCAGTCTCTATTTATGACTCAAGCTAACAACTTAAAATAAAAACTACATCAAAAAAAATCTCCTAAACTGCTACAACAAGCCCAATCCATTATTGTAATTCATATGCACCTGAAAGAGTACAAGAATAGACAAGATTAAAGGATATTTTATTGATAAAATTGACAAAAATCTAATTTTTAAGACTAGATACAGAATCTTGCGATTCTGTAGCTGGTCTAAATTGAACATAGAATGGTTTCAAAACCAATTCAAATCTTAATATAATTATATTCAAACTATGAAACAAAAATTTAGTTGCTAATTTGAAACCAAACGAATCATTCAAATCAAAACTTGTATGCTAATTTGAAACAAATGGAATCGTGGTCAATCGAACGGTAATAGAGATACATGCACTCTGTTCAACATTTGTTATCACCAATTTGGGTAAACAAAATCGCTTAGATAATTCGACAACAATGAAATCATTTTCATGAACTAATTCCAATCGACACAAACTGTAACCAGTTAAACAAATCATTTATGCAATAGTTTATGTCGCCTCATCCATTAACAAAATCATTGTCGAATCACAACGAAATCAACAGGATCGTATTTCAAATTAATGGAACTATATCAAACATATACCAACGATCATGCTAATCGTAGCATGCAACAATCGTTTACAGATCAAATCAAATAGGAACGAATCGAAACTGTTGGGAGCTGACACAATCATTATGCAAAATCATATCAGTGAACACAACTACATGGTTTTTAGCAAATAGATCTTTTGCACAGGTCAAATGTAACCAAAATCCAAACAAGAATATTGATTCCATACAAAACATAGTCATTCCTGGTAAATTGAAGTCAACATAGTTGTTTTGAGTCTATTACAAACAAACGAAACTAATCGAAATCAAACCAAATCGACTATCCTAAATCAAATGAGCAAAATTGTTTCAAAAACAAGCCAAACATAATAAAAGACAAATCAATGGCTTATACTAAGCTAGGCATGGAAAAATCACATAACCAAATCATAGCTACATTTAATTATAGCAAACTGAATCTACTGTACATGATCCACAACAAAATCGTTTTTGATGATCAAACTATCACAGAATCATTTCGAATGTATTAAAACGAACAGAGCTAATTCGAATCCGTTATATTAATTCAAGCAAACTTACACAGAAAAATTCATACCTGAACAATCAGAAAACAACTCAGTCATGATAATTTAGAATTGACGAAGGCCGTTGCTGCCTCGACGTTCCTGAAGATAATCAAACCAGTGGTTTTTTGTTTCTTTTCGTTGGCTTGAAGCCTATCGTTCTCCTTTGCCAGCACTGTCATTCGTTCCTCTAACGATTTTATCTTTGATTGTAACAGGGGAATGTCGGTGTAATAACGCTCTAGCCAAACATTACATTAGACACATGATGATTGCTCGGGCTTTGAAATAATAGGCGAGGGTTTGTTTAAGTCACCAGGGGTTTCATTGTGCAACTTGATTCCCGAGTAATTCGGGTCGTTTTTGAGACAAGGGAGTAAGTTATAGACATAGTCATAGGGTTTCGTAGAGCATAGGCCATGAGAATAGGGGTACTCTTCAGCTAGGAAATGCTCGATATCGGAGTCCGAGTCCTCACTTAGCACTATGGGCTTTTGGTCAATATTCTGTTTAGGTTTGTTCTGGGCAAGTCTTGATATCAATCGAGCATTTTTCTTCCCCTTTCTGTTGACAGTAGTATCATTGTTGTCTTTCTTCCTCACAGGTCTTTTGACGACCTTAATATCATCCTTAGCACACGGGTTAACCAAGGCATCAGGTAGGTCAAAGTCGGGGTAAACTGAGGGTTTGAAAGGGGGTAGAAGGATATGAAGTGGCATGGCTGGTCTAGCCAAAGTCTCACTGACCACATCCTTATTTATTTGAGTAGACTCTATATTAGCAAAGCCATTTCTAGATAGAAAGGCTTGCCAATTATCGCCACTAAGGCTCAAATGGTGGACGATAATGAGTCTAGTCAAGCCGTGATGAAAAAGGATGCTATCAGCCTTCTCAATCTTGAATCTCTTAGACATCTTGTAAAGAATACGCAAGAAGTAATGTGGCATGTTCAAAGGATAGCCCATGAAATTCATCAATAACTGGAGGTGATACAGAAATACTAATCCATACCGACCTTCACAGGTCACAAACTGTTTCAGGATTACCAAAATATCATGCCACATGGGTTTGAGGGTAGAAATAGGCATACCTTTATCACAGTAAACAACATTTCTTGATACAAATAGTAATGTCCATGGCACCTCGTCGACTTTGGAGTTTTTAAACCATCTTTGGCTTGTAGCTTCCAGTCCTGTAGCAGAGCTTATGAATTCCTCATTGATTTCGAGTTGAATGTCACTGACTTTATCCCTACACCCTTCAAAGGTGAGGGTGAATTGTTGGGCAATCAAAAGGTTGAAACCCTTGAACCTCTATATAAACACTAGAGAACCACTATTTTCTAAATCCTTACGGACATTATCGAATAGTAATAGAGCTTGACTATCGTTTGGCTCTATGCGCACCACCGGCGCCATAGACGGGAGCACACGTTGAGCAAGGTGCATGGGTAAGGGTTTGAATAGAGTATCTTCAGGGTTGATAACTCACAGGCTCACCCAAAAACTAGCAGAGGTGACCCGGGATAGGGTGAAAGCATTAATGATAGAATGTGCAGAGGTGGTGGAGATAACTCATCCCATGCAAAATAGTCATTTCCCACAGTACAACCAACGACACATATAATGATTTGAAAATTACTATTGCATATGTTAAAAACCATACCATTCGATCGATCAATGAAATCTATGGTAATTCGACCCAAAAAATTCATATAAGCAGAGCGTTTGCATAGATTTTAAAATCAAAACAATAATTAGAAATCAACACCAAGGGTTCGAACGTATCAAATATGCGTTGTGTGATATGATTGCGCCAAGGGTCTAATCCATAATGTCAATGAGTTTTCATGAAACCAATGTGCCAACGAATTTGATCAAGATACATCAAACCACCAATAAATCAATGATTGAATCACAATCCTTAGGAAATCATCACAGTCTCATAAAAATTGAAATCATATTAACAACAAAAATGCCAAATGAGTAAAGAATCTTGGGGTCTTGCCAACTGTATAACCACAACTAAATTGGAAATGAAATGAACATATAGAACAGAGTGACCATAACAATCTAGTGGTGATTTTAATATGACTTCGAAATCAAAGTTTTCACGCTTGCAGTCGTGAAAACAAGAAGAAAGGTAGGTGTGCAAATAGCGCAAAAATAATGGTGTTATTTTCTTCCGAGGATTGCGATGAAAATCAAATTTTTCAAAACACTGGTGTAGGCATCTTATAAGGACAGTATAGAAATGTGAATTGGCTGCCAACAATGGTGACACACTGGTAGAAGTAGTTATCTCTGCTAAAAGAACAAATTCTGATCACGATAATGAGAAAAATTCAAACTCAAAAATAATAACCAGAAAATCGCATAAACATCATCATTAACCAAATATTCCAACAGTGTTTAATAGATGAGAAATGATAACATTCTTAAGACAAGCGAACCACGATATTAAAAATAAAATATCCAATATTGTTGACAGGGCCACTGCTGCTAGCAGGCGTCCATAGCCTCGACAGGGTTTCCATTTAACCCACTTTGATATCTGTATCCTTCCAAGAAGTTCCAGATCAGAATAAAGGACATGTTAAGGTCAAGAGGTTTTATATTTGCAAATTTTCATATACCTGACATTGCTTCGCTGCCAGCAGGCCTGTTCAGTACCTCAACGAAGTTGTCTTGGCATCATGCATGCATTTACTCGCTACCAGCAGACCTGTTCAGCATCCTGACGGGTTTACAAGCACTTCCCACAGCTCTTTTAATGATTTATTTGGTTTTCTAAAGATATATAGTCGAGCGGGGTGACGCTGAAAATTATGATATTTTAACATTTTTTTTTTTTTTAGACCTTAGCATAATTTTTTAGAACTGTCCTTTATTAAGATCCATAGATGGTTTATTTATAGAAACAACTTTCTAAGGCAGGGAGACATCTTCTGATTCATTCCCTTAAGGAATAGGGACTGCGTAAAAAGATAATGGATGATCGCAACAGGCTTATCTCAGAGATTGAAATCAGTTAACTTCTTTCAAACAACAAACTTTTTTCCAACACAGATGTAAATTTCAGAAGTATACAATTGATGTTTATACAATTTTTCAGCAGTCATTTCATTGAAGGAATTTTCTGTTTACCTTGTCCGAATAGTTCAAAAAATTGTAGGTATGTGTTTCCAAAAGCAAAACTGATAAGCGAAAAGGAGAAATCAAAGCCAAAAAAGGAAAGAAAAAGAAAACAAAAGAAAAATATGTACATAGTATACAAAGAGTTGTCATCAAGAAAAATATATTTTTAGAGCTTGGCCATTCACCGGATAGGTGTCAGGCTACCCCTCTATATTCTGCAATCGGAAAGAGCTAGGACCCAATTTTTCAGCAATTAAATATGGTCCAAGCCACAAGTTCTGAAATTTCGTGTGTTCTCCCTTTCCCTCATGCGGTTTGTTCCATTTCAAGACAAGGTCACCTACTTCGGAGTTCCTATCAGAAGCGTAACTGGAATCGAACCAACTTTTAACCACTAGTTGATGTTGATCTAACTTACATTTATCTTGGGCTCTTACCTCTTCTAGCTTCATCAAAGCGTTAATTCGGTTTTCCAAAGGGGGACAGTCTTCTTCTTGAATTTTCTGTGATAGCTGAAGTGAAGGGAGAAGAATGTGTGGTGGCAGAATTGCTTCTCTGCCATAAACGAGAAAGAAGGGAGAGTTACCTACAATAGTTTTTGGTGTTACCCTATCATCCCAAATCACGTTTAACAGTGCATTGTGCCAGTTTTTGTGATTTTCAGCCACCGTTCTCTTGATGATTTTAATCAAATTCTTATTGGTTGACTCTGCCAATCCATTTCCCTGGGGGTAATAGCTAGCATAATACTTCAATTTAATTCATTTTTCTATAGCGAACTCGCTCATCTCAAGAGACAAAAATTAGGAAGCGTTATCGAATACTAAACAGTCAGGGATACCAAAACGAGTGATAATATTCAAAATTAGAAAGGCAATTACCTCACTGGTATTCACAGTTCTTAATGCGACAACTTTAGACCATCTAGTGAAATAATCTGTGGCTGTTATGATAAACTTATGCTGTTGTAAGGATGGAATATTGATTGGACCTATAATATCAAGGCCCCATTGCTGAAAAGGGGAGTCTACTGAAACGGGTTGCAGAGGAAAGGTTGGTTTCTGTAACCGCCCTGATGCTTTTTGACAAATAATACACTTGCAACACAAGACATGGGCATCTCTAAAAAGTGTGGGCCAGTAATAACCAGCTCTCAAAACCTTATGGGCAGTGGTGTCACCACCAAAATGTCCACCAGCTTCTCCTGCATGCAACTTTAGTAAGACTTTCTCTGCTTCGTCTTTCTCAAGACAACGCATCATTACGCCATCAAAATTTTGACGAAACAGGATACCATTAATCAAATGAAAGGAGGCAGACTTTAATCTCAACGCTCTTATTTTAGTGGGATCCAGGTGACAGGGGGCTGACCCATGTTCAAGACAGAATTTTATATCGTCATACCAGGGACTGACAGAGTTTTGCGCACAACAGATTGCATTCTGATTATGCTGTCCTAGTTTTGACATATCGTTTTCTTCTTGATGTCCCGCTGCTGAATCAGCAACTAACTTGCATAACCCTTTGCCTCTCACTATTTGAGTTGGGGTAATTTCTATGTCATACTCTTGTAAGGAGGTAACCTAGTTAGCCCTCTTTTCACCTAGTTCTTTCTACACTAACAAATTCATGACGGCTGGGTAAGGGACAATAAATTTCATCCTAGATTTCAAAAGGTAAGACCGTAAGTGCTTGACTGCTTTGAAAATAGCGTAGGCTTGCTGGTCTACCGCTGGGTAATTAAGTTCCGCGCCTTTGAAAGTAGAGCTCATAAAGGCAATGGGTAATTCATTATTTTCGCCTTTCTTTTGAGTTAGGACTACAGCGTAGGAGCGGTTAGAAGAAAAAGTGTAGAGCGTAAAGTCTTGGGAAAAGTCGGGGCTCATGAGAGAAGGAGCGTCTATTATGGATTTTTTTATGGCATTAAATGCTTGGTTTTCTGAGGGTCCCCAATGATACTGTGCGTCTTTCTTAATTAAATTCTGTAAAGGTTTGACCATTTCAGAGAAGCTGGGGATGAATCTCCTCACAAAGTTAATCTGGCCTAAGAAAGACTGCATAGACTTTTTGGAAGTAGGAGGGGGAAGTTTGGAGATGACTTGAGTCCTTTCGGGGTCGATAATCATCCCTTTGCTTGACACAATAAATCCTAAGAGTTTACCCTGTTCTACTACAAAGATGGATTTTTTAGGGTTCAAGGAAATGTCGTATTTACGACATCGTTGTAGAACAACCCTTATATGAGTTAGATGATCAGTTTTGTTTTTAGAAAATATAGTAACGTCATCTAAATAAACTATGACAAATTGATTGATTAAGCCTTGAAAAGCAATGTCCATTGCTCTCTGGAAAGTGGCACTGGCATTAATCATTCCAAAGGGAATTTTTCGATAAGCGTAGGTGCCCCATGGAGTGCGGAAAGTAGTTTTAAGTTGGTATGGGGGAGACATCAGGACTTGGTTATACCCCGAGAAACCATCCAATAAAGATAGCCTCTCATAACCAGATACCTGTTGAAGGATCTATTCCATGGGTGGGATAGGGTAGTTGTCTTTATCAGACGCTCTATTAAGGTTTCAGAAATCGATGCATAGTCGAATTTCCCCACTTTTCTTCTGGACAGGGACAAGGTTATAAACCCATTGAGTGTGCCTAACAGGGAAAATTATCTTATCATGTAGGAGCTTATTTAATTATTTTTCGATGGTCGGTTCGAGCTTAGGGTGCATTTTTCTTAATTTATGTTGAAAGGGTAAGGTTTGGGGTTTCAAAGGAATGACGTGTTGTATGATGTTAGGGTCGAAAGTTTTAAGGTCATCATACGTCCACGCAAAGACATCTTTAAATTCTTTGAACAATTCAATAAATGAAACTTTTTCTTTTTGATAACATCCTACCCCTAAATTAATGCATTGCGGATTGTCATTAGTTCCTAAGTTCACTTTTTCATATGATAAAGAGGAACTATTGGTTTTAAAGTTGACCGATTTTTTGAATTTATCTTGAAGATCATAAAATTTCTCTAATCTAACTACAGATTTAGGGATCGAATTTGCCATGTCCGATGAAGATTCAGAAGTTCTCGGATTTGGTATTACCGTGAAATCGCACAAATTGTCGGCATGAGTGCATTCATCGATTACCATGCCTGGAAAAGTTTCTTCCATATGCAGGAAGGTAATAATATGCTGATTGTTGTCGAAGACTCTCCAGTTCGTGATGTTGTTGAGAACGGATGGAATGAACAACAGTTCGATGGAGAATGCATCTGGGGACAAGCCTTCTGCAGGAAAGAGTTTAGAAGCTACGTTAGCTAATAGATCTGCTTTAGAATTATTCAATCTAGGAATAGAATTTATATTGAAAGAAGAAAATTTATTCATTAAATTCCATACCTCGGATTGGTAGCTTTTAAGATGCAGAGACAGACAGTGGATAGAATCTCTTACCTGTCTAACCACGATTTCAAAATCGCCAAAGACAATCAAGTTTTGAATGTTCATATCTAAAGATTTTCTGAGACCTTGCAGTAAAGCCTCATATTCTGCTGTGTTATTAGTACATTCAAATTCTAACCTACATGCAATTAGGGTTTTGTTACATGCCGGATCAATAATGATGCAACCTGCACCAACTCCTTCTTTGGACTTTGACCCGTCAAAATAAAGAGACCAAATTTGGTTTTTATCGGGTGCATGAGACCATTGTGTAGAAGCTGTTGGCTGCACATATGCCACAATATCGGACTATTGTTTTGGGTTGGTGATAGTTGAAGCCTCGGCCATGAAATTGTCGAAAAAGGTATCCATCCCTTGTATTTTGGGCAAATCGGCAGAAGGTGTAAATAGTTCATTGGGATCATTCAAATCTGTGACCATGAGCTTAAGGTAGCGTTCACGATTTACCTTGATTTTGTTGGGCTTGCCGTTCTCTGGAAGCCACAGGTGAGACCAATCTATCGTGAAATAGCCGTGTAGTTTCTCCGACCAGTCCCTGCTTAAAAACAGACCATACACTTCTGGAATATCCAGTACAATAATATCAATAACTTGATGAACCTTGGGGTTAGACGATAATCTTATAATAACATTTCTTAATTCCCCTACGACTTTAACACTGGTTCGATCAAGTTGGATGATTTTTAAAGTGGATAGTTCGACTTCAGAGTTAATCTTCTGACATACAGACCATGGCATCACATTGGATGATGCTCCTGAGTCTACCATACAATTGTGCACGTTTCTATTAAAGATTTCGAAAGTTAACAACAATGGAGGTACATCTCTGCGAGTACTAAGGGTAGTAGTTTGTGGCTTTTTACTCGCAGTTTCTAAAGCTATTTTATCTACATTATTTATATTATTTACAGGAAGGATTCCTTTGTCTTGAAGATCCATATTATTCTTAGTAGAAGTCTTCTGAGGAACTTTGTTCTGAACAACCTTGTTACCACTTGAAATACCATTTTTTCCATTCTTTGTGATATTCTGTAACATTTTTTGTAGTAGAAATGGAAATTTCAATAACTCATAGATACAAATGTTAGCCCTTAACTTTTTGAGGTCATCAACTAAATCATAATCGAAGTTGGGGTTCACATGACTTTGTTTAGTCTCAGCTGATTTAGATTGCTTTGGAGGCAAAGTCGTAGTGTTTTCGGAAGAAGGTTTGTTTGCTGTCTTACTCCTAGTATTGTAGGGATGGACTGTCTCGAAGTTAGCTTGAAAGATGCTATCCGAGAAGTGTCGAAAAATGTTTGGAGAAGATTCTTCTTCTTGAATTGTCTCTTGTTCAACAACCTCCTCAGGAATCGCAGGAGGCATCAAGTTATCCTAGGCTTCTAGACAGGGATGATTTTAGGGTCTAAATTTCACTCATGGGCTAATTTTCCATGGTTTTTCCAAAAAATAGATTCGCTATTTTAAAAATGATTTGCCCAAATTATATAAGATAAAATTATTTTACCTTAAAAATCGCCAAAATTTGATAAAAACTACATAAAATACTTAGAAATTTGGATATTTTTACAAAAATATCGCCAAAAATTTATAGTTGACAGATGAAGGATTAGTAAGATTCGCCAAGGTTGCTACATTTTAAAATAAATTTCCATCCTTAAAATCATCCTTTCTTCTAGAATTGTTTGAAGGGTGTATTGCAGACTTCTTAGATTAAGGCCCTCAGTATTCGGATTAGGTCGGTTGGTTGGGAAAGGCTTCCTGAATGGGGGATTGTAAGGACCTTTGCTTGAGGAAGCTTCTTCGACCGTCCTTTTCAAATCTATAACTTGATTTGATAGTTTTTGAATGACTTTAGATAATTTTTATAAATCATAGCTTTCAGGTTGTGCTTTACTTTGAGCAGGTCTAGGGAGGATTTCGATCTTCTTTTTGGAAGATGAACTAGTGTCTGTTTCGTTGCTAGTAGCGTCTTTTAGACTAAGTATGTCTTTTTCAATTTGGCTGGCCTCCTCGAAGGCTTCTAACAACATGGATTTCTTATATCTTTTAACTCAAATGGATATACTTTGATGCAAATCTTTAGTGTAGTATGCTATTATAAGATTCTCGGCAGGCATCGAATCCGTAGGGATTCAGTTCTTAAGTGTTAAGAATCTTTGATTAAAGTATTTAACTTTCTCTTTTGGGTTCATTCTTAAGTTAGAAAGGTCCATGAATAGGACTTCCAGAGGCTTACCGTCTCCGAACTTTTCCAAAAAGCATGACTTGAACTTTTCCCAAGACATGATGGTATGGGGTTGCTGGGAAAAGTACCATGTAGATGCATTTCCCTCGAAAGTATAGGGGAACAACCTACAGACTACGTCTTCATGCTCGACATTGCGGAGTCTTATGGGTAACATAAACTTTTTAATGTGATCTTCAACGATCTGTTTAGAGTCAGGGTCAAACTTGGGAAGCCACTTCTCTGGATGTTTAGGTAAGGGATGTTGATCTCCAGGTACAGATACCACATCCTAGTCGAGACAAGGTCTAGCAGGGTTGTTCTGGTTGGAAATTGGTCTAAGCAGTGTGGAAGGCTGTCAAGGGGAACTGCCTTCGTCAGAGGAGTCTTCTCCCGAAGAAGAAGGAGATGAAGGAGGTGGTGAGGGAGGTATTCCAGATCCCCCTGCAGCAGGCGTGAGGATTGGATCTATAGGGTTTACAGTGAGGTTAGTGCCTCCAAGTTGTTCTCTGATATTAGAGAAATATAAAGGTTGGTCTAAAGGTTGATTCGGTTGCCTCAAACGGGCTAATGCACTATGTGTTCTTATGAGAGATTGTTAGACAATCTCTTGTATGTCACCACCTGTAGGATTTGGGGTTGCTGGCTCAACTGTGATCTGTGGATTGTCGTTTGATGTGGTTGCTGTTTGAGGGGGGATGTTTTCGTTCGAATGACTTCTTGTCACTATAGGTGAGCGATTAGGTGGTGGAGGAGTCTTATGACTACCTTGTGCCATTAATAAATTTCAGGCCCTCCTTCTAGCACCATTTTTTGACGGGCGAACATGAACGCTTGCCAACTGGAAGAGTGGATCTGGTCCGAGGTTGTCTAAATAACCCAAGCCGTTTGGGATAACCCACCCTGATGGGTTTAGCATCTCCATTGGCTGATCTAATTTCTAGGAAAATGAATAAAAACTACACTAAGGAACTAATCTAAATGAAAACAATAATTAAAACAAACTAATAAACAAATCTAAACTACATATGTACAATCTATTACCCAAATCATACCATTATAATTTTATAAAAGTAAATGTTTAATTATCAACAGAATCAATTTTAATTAATAATATACAATATTTACAAATTACATATTTAAGTTAAAACCTGCAAAAATCGTTCGTAATCTGTCCTAAGACAGTGAAACCATTGTTTTTTATTTTTATAATTTTATGAAAAAGAAATAGAATAAAAACTATCTAAGCTAAGAAACTAAAATAACAACTCTAACTATGAATCTAAACTAATATATTTATCTAAACTACTTATATTATACTAACTAATTAACTATCAAATAATAAATAACAAACTGACCTGAAGTAATGCTTCATGTTTGTCCTGTATGCAGTAGTTGATTCAGCTGTTTGGTGGGAGGAAACCCGCACCAGATTATCCACGATCTTCTCGTAAACTAGAAGAAGCTGTGCTCTTCAAATATAAATGACAGGACAAACAAAACATAAAAAATTACAACAATCTTATAATTTACAGATCATTGCATTTAGATCAATCTGTGTGCAAAGACTTGTACAAAATGATTCATTTAACGAAAAAGGTAAACATGTAATTCATTAAACTGAAACAAAGTAATTGTTGTACTTTTTAAAATAAGAGATATCAGATATGGACAACATATAAATCAAATCACATCAACATGCAATGAATTATGATAGCTAAATTAGTCGATAATTAATTGCAAAATGATATGCAGAAAACTTGAAACAAAAGTTTGATATATTGAAAGCGAAAGCTGTTACAAGACATCAACTTTCATCTTAGTCTGAATCATAAATCCATAGTTTGGTTCTCTCCACAGTGATGATGATGGTTCTCATTACAAAAATAACAAGTATTTAAAGACCTTCCACAGGGTAAAACATCCCTGTGGGAATTATCAAAATAGTTTACAAAAAATTTGTGGATAATATCCTAGTCTCTATTTCTGACTCAAGCTAACAACTTAAAATAAAAACTACATCACAAAAATATCTCCTAAACTACTACAACAAGCCCAATCCATTATTGTAATTTGTATGCACATGAAAGAGGACAAGAATAGACAAGATTAGAGGATATTTTATTGATAAAATTGACAAAAATCTATTTTTTAAGACTAGCTACAGAATCTTGCGATTCTGTAGCTGGTCTAAATTGAACAGAGAATCGTTTCAAAACCAATTCAAATCTTAACAGAATTATATTCAAACTATGAAACAAAAATTTAGTTGCTAATTTGAAACCAAACGAGTCATTCAAATGAAAACTTGTATGCAAATTTTAAACAAATGGAATCGTGGTCAATCGAACGGTAACAAAGATACATGCACTCTGTTCAACATTTGTTATCACCAATTTGGGTAAACAGAATCGCTTAGATAATTCGACAGCAATGAAATCATTTTCATGAACTAATTCCAATCGACACAAACTGTAACTGGTTAAACAATTCATTTATGCAATAGTTTATGTCGCCTCATCCATTAACAAAATCATTGTCGAATCACAACGAAATCAACAGGATCGTATTTCAAATTAATGGAACTATATCAAACATATACCAATGATCATGCTAATCGTAGCACACAGAAATCGTTTACAAATCAAATCAAACAGGAATGAATCGAAACAGTTGGGAGCCGACACAATCATTATGAAAAATCATATCAGTTAACACAACTACACGGATTTTAGCAAATAGATCTTTTGCACATGTCGAATGTAATCAAAATCCAAACGAGAATATTGATTCCATACAAAACAGAGTCATTCCTGGTAAATCGAAGTCAACAGAGTTGTTTTGAGTCTATTAGAAACAAACGAAACTAATCGAAATCAAACCAAATCGACTATCCTAAATCAGACTAACATAATTGTTTCAAAAACAAGCCAAACATAATAAAAAATAAATCAATGGCTTATACTAAGCTAGGCATGACAAAATAACATAACCAAATCATAGCTACATTTAATTATAGAAAAATGAATCTACTATACAGGATCCACAACAAAATCGTTTTTGATGATCAAACTATCATAGAATCATTTCGAATGTATTCAAACAAACATAGCTAATTCGAATCCATTATATTAATTCAAGCAAACTTACACAGCAAAATTCATATTGAAATTCATACCTGAACAATCAGAAAACAACTCGGTCATGATAATTTAGAATTGACGAAGGCCATTACTGCTTTGACGTTCCTGAAGATAATCGAACCAGTGGTTTTTTGTTTCTTTTCGTTGGCTTGAAGCCTATCGTTCTCCTTCGCCAGCACTGTCACTTGTTCCCCTAACAATTTGATCTTTGATTGTAACAGGGGAATGTCGGTGTAATAACTCTCTAGCCAAACATTACATTCGACACATGATGATTGGTCGGGCTTTGACATAACATGCGAGGGTTTGTTTAAGTCACCAGGGGTTTCATTGTGCAACTTGATTCCCGGGTAATTCGGGTCATTTTTGAGACAAGGGGGTAAGTTATAGACATAGTCATAGGGTTTTGTAGAGCATAGTCCATGAGAATAGGGGTACTCTTCAGCTAGGAAACACTCAATATCGGATTCCGAGTCCTCGCTCAACACTATGGGCTTTTGGTCGATATTTTGTTTAGGTTTGTTCCAGGCAAGTCTTGATATCAATCGGGCATTTTTCTTCCCCTTTCTATTGACAGTAGTATCATTGTTGTCTTTCTTTCTCACAGGTCTTTTGACGACCTTAATATCATCCTTAGTGCACGGCTTAACCAACGAGTCAGGTAGGTCCAAGTTGGGGAAAACTGAGGGTTTGACAGGGGGTAAAAGGATATGACATGGCATGGCTGGTCCAGCCAAAGTCTCATTGACCACAGCCTTATCGATTTGAGCAGACTCTAGATTAGAAAAGCCATTTCTAGATAGAAAGGCTTGCCAATTATCACCACTAAGGCTCAAATGGTGGACGATAATGAGTCTAATCAAGTCGTGATGAAAAAGGTTTCTATCAGCCTTCTCATGCTTGAATCTCTTAGACATCTTGTAAAGACTACACAAGAAGTAATGTGGCATGTTTAAAGGATAGCCCATGAAATTCATCAATAACCGGAGGTGATACAGAAATACTAAGCCATACCGACCTTCACAGTTCCCAAACTGTTTCACGATTACCAAAAGATCGTGCCACTTGGGTTTGAGGCTAGAAATAGGCATACCTTTATCACAGTAAACAACCTTTCTTGATACGAATAGTAATGGCCATGACACCTCATCGACTTTGGAGTTTTTAAACCATCGTTGTCTTGTAGCTGCCAGTCCTGTAGCAGAGCTTATGAATTCCTCATTGAGCTCGAGTTGTGTGTCACCTACTTTAGCCCTACACTTGTCAAAGGTGAGGGTGAATTTTTGGGCAACAGAAAGGTTGAAACCCTCGAACCTCTGTATAAACACCAGCCAAGCACTGTTTTCTAAATCCTTACGGGCATTATCGAATAGTAACAGAGCTTGATTACCGTTTGGCTCTATGCGCACCATCGATGCCATAGACGAGAGCACACGGTGAGAAGGGTGCATGGGTAAGGGTTTGAACAGAGTATGTGCAGGGTTGATAACTCACAAGTTCGCCTGAAAACTAGTAGAGGTGACCCGGGATAGGGGGAAAGCATTAATGACAGAATGTGCTGAGGTGGTGGAGCTAACTCAGCCCATGCAAAATAGTCATTTTCCACAGTACAACCGACGACACATATGACGATTCAAAAATTACTATTACATATGTTAAAAACCATACCATTCGATCGATCAATGAAATCTATGGTAATTCGACCCAAAAAATTCGTATAAGTAGAGCGTTTGCATAGCTTTTAAGATCAAAACAATAATTAGAAATCAACACCATGGGTTCGAACGTATCAAATATGCATTGTGTGATATGATTGCGCCAAGGGTCTAATCCATAATGTCAATGAGTTTTCATGAAACCAATGTGCCAACGAATTTGATCAAGATACATCAAACCACCAATAAATCAATGATTGAATAACAATCCTTAGGAAATCATCATAGTCTCATAAAAATTGAAATCATATTAACAACAAAAATGCCAAATGAGTAAAGAATCTTGGGGTCTTTCCAACTGTATAACCACAATTAAATTGGAAATGCAATGAACATATAGACAAGAGTGACCATAACAATCTAGTGGCGATTTTAATATGACTTCGAAATCAAAGTTTTCACGCTTGCAGTCGTGAAAACAAGAACAAAGGCAGGTGTGCAAATAGCGCAAAAATAATGGTCTTGTTTTCTTCCGAGGATTGCGACAAAAGTCAAAGTTTGCAAAACACTGGTGTAGGCAGGTTATAAGGACAATATATAAATGTGAATTGGCTGCCAAAAGGACTTCAGAGGATTTCACATCCACGCATATGAACTGTTAATCTTCGAACATTCCCAATCACCTTTGGTGACATCATTATGTCACATCACTTAACGTTTTCCAATTGTGGGGGCATGCAATAGTGGTTTGTATTAACCCACCTTTCATCCCGCAATTATTCTGATGCTTACATGTAACCCCTTGGTGAAACTACGGTTTGGATTGCGGGACCCCCTTGGATAATTAACTTTCGTGCAACTTGGGTCCCCACAATGCCTTCTGGTTGTTGATCTTGATGTATTGTGATCAACGCCACTATGGGTCCCCTAACGTTTAACTACATTACATAACCTCAGACACAACTAAACCTACTCTTATAGGATGCCACGTGGTGGAATACTAGCAGCTGAATCATGGCACACATCCCATGTGTCCACGTCACCTGCAGGTGACGTCATCATGAATCACCACTTCGACTCTTCAGGCTTCAGAGCTTTAGATTTCTCTCTTATTTTGCATTAACTTCACTGAAGTCACGAAGTTTGAAGGGCTTCCAGGTTAACCCTTTTGCACCTTCCCCAAATATGATGGTTGTAAGGGATTTCACTTCCTTCTGAATAGATCCTACGGCGCAGAACACACTCTATTAATCTACAAATTTCCAAATGAATTCACGGCTAAATGCCTCTTATCATTACCAGATATGATGGTTGTGAAGGATTCTCCTTCTCTCGAACAAATCCTAACGTCCGCATTACTCTACGGCCCAACACCACTTATGTCGTGGTTTTATGACACTATTACTCCTCCTGAGATTTGTAACACAACCAAGGTAACCTCTTGGAACTCAGGAACATTCTGAGGTTTGAAATTGGTCCTCCAGACACAATTTCCTCTTGAAACCTTGGTTTCAATGACCACTTATCCATCCCATTCAGGATCATTGTTTGAAACCATGGGTCTGAACCTGAATTGTTTCTACTTCGACAACGATTGTTTCTAAAAAAAATTCTTCATTTTCCACTAACATGGCCCATCCAGGCTCATTGTTGAAAACCTTGGCTCTGATACCAATTTGTAATGTCCCCAACCACCAACAGGTCAAGCAACATTACCAACACAACCTTAACTTAGCCTTTAAATATTTGATACCAATTTGAAACGTCCTCGACCATCAACCCCACTGTCGGGAAACACTACTACATGGAACATTCCCATAAATTTATATATAACATGCATATTAAATCAAATTAACTCATTTAACATAGAGTTACTGCCATCATACATAATTAAACATAATTAACAATAAATATCATTACAACGAAATACATGATAATATTACAAGCATCATAGATATGCATTTTAATTGAAATTAAACACATAATGATACTTAGCTTTGAAACTGTAGTAACTTCACCAACTATGTGCAGACCTTCCATGAACCTCTCAGCCTTATACCACATTGCTCATCACGCTCAGCAGCTGGGCACCCTCGAGCTGGGACTAAGCTCCACCCAAGGTAATGGAATCCTAGACTAGGCTGAGGTTACAGGAAAATTGCACAATGAAACCAGAAGGATTCTCTCTAGGAGCCTTCTTATGCCCACTAATCATGGACTCTCATTCCCCACATGCATGTTCCACCCGAGATTATACACCTTCACAAGAATATTCCATCGATGCTTCACCTCCCTCTTTGGGTCTCAAAAACAGGTTGGATTAGGAATTCTCAAAGCTCCGTAGTTGGTGTTGGACTCTCTCTGAGAAAAAATCACTTCCCAACAGACTCTCTCACCTGGAGAGAGATGCTCACAGGAATGAAAACCTGCCTCTTCTAGCAAGGGCCTGACAACCCGCTTCTTTAGCACACTCCTTGAATCATCTCTATCCAAGTGAGGATAACAACAATGTTTCAACACTAATTCCCACAGGGATGATAGTGGCAACAACAGATGGGCATGGCACCATAGGCGGTAACAACCCACGCTAAGAAACTACATGGCTAAAGTGATTACCTAGGTGTTGGGTTCCTCAAAAGACACAAAACGACTCATAGATTACCGGTTTTAGGATGCATGACTATGCAGAGTTCGAACAGGTTAGGCAAGGGATCATTCCATAGGGTTTTTCCCACTAGTTTTCAAGGTGCACAACCAGAGAACAAAACACTGAAATTGATTCTCCTGGTTTTGGGTTCCGACTATGGATAGAAGAATGGACAGAACGAACCGCTAACTCAGATGGAGGATGGAAGAATGAATCATGGGTTACTCGTTCGAGGGTTTCTGGTGTATTTCCTCGTTCACAGTTAGACAATGGTTGGAGAATATCCAGACTCGACAAAATGAACCCCCAACACAGCTCAATTCATCATCTTTTAATGCATGTGCCCATATCAACACTTGTCTTCCTGGAGATGCACGCACTACATTTTCATTCGTTCCCCTTTCCCAGGAACTTAGGACAACAGTCATCAATTTTCCACCTTAGCCTTTAGGAAATAATAATAAATTATTATCCCCTTTAGAGGTAGCCCCCTAGCTTAGCCCCTATGCCCACACACTTAGTGTTATCACTGAAATTTTGTTCGCACAGGGCAACAAGAACTCCGCATTGTCAACACAGGACTGGAGTCATTCATGGCACAGGATTAATTCCTCAGCATTGCAAAAAGGTCAAAAAACTATACAAATGACCAAAAATTTGAAAGGCGCTTTACATCATCTAGGTGCGCGCGCGTATGCACGTAACAAAAACGTACAAAGCGCACATATTTGCACAAGGTGCGGCTGTTGGGCAGAAAACCCGTGCGTCTGCTAAACGACACATTTATTGAAATTGGTCGGCCTCCCAACCACTAATGGATCAGATCCCAAGTCGATTTGACACCAAATCCAAGCTCAATCCTCATGGTGGGTTGGTCAAAGACCTAATTGAGACCTAAAGAGCCCTTTTTCACATTCTAAAGAGGTTACATAATGATCCAATGCTTGGCTATAAAAAGCCATGAATGACCACCATTTTCTCAAGGAATTCTTTGTATTGTTATGCTGCTGAGATTTCTAAG
>JZKD02S2066783.1:138163-153358 GCA_000966675.3 Picea glauca | reverse complement strand
ATATCCACTCATCGAGATGGGTCCTGGTATTTTCAAAGATCCATCCTTGTTAGGGACGTACCATGGAGCACCACCACTCCTTCCCCCTAATCAAGTATGCGTCGTATCCTCTGACGGAACTCACACAGACGATGCTCATCCTACTCAGGAGGCTTCAGTCATTCCTGACGTCTCAACAGTCACAGCACCACTCTCACAGGAGCCTCCTGTGCACTCATCGACCCCTAATATCCATGAGTCCACACCCCCTCAAGGGCCTAGTCCCATTTGGGAGACAGTTCCCCGACCCCTCACTCAAATTCCCTTCTTTTACCCCCCACCCGGTATAGAAGCTTTTCAGGTAGCCGCGACGCTCACACTACCCAATATTGGGTTAGAAATCCTAGTGTGGTACTTACATCCACCTGAGATGGTCCCTCACCCACAGGAAGGACTCCCCATGATGATTCCTATCCTCACCCCTACTACCCCCATACTCCCTACCCCCCCTACTACCGCTGGGGGAAGGAGACAAAAGAAGGAGCCCACAACTCCACTTCCTCCGCGCATCCCACCACCTTGCACCTTGTGTGACAAAGAGGGTCACCAAACCAACAACTGCCCCTCACTACTGAAATTACAGAATTTGATTCCCCCCAACCCAACCCCCACACCACCCATTACTACTACTACCACCCAACCTTCCAGTAGTAAAGGGTTGAAGACCAAATTCGCGTGTGCCATTTGTTCTGAGTATGGCCACTACACCCATCATTGTCCGGCACTACCATGTTTCTAGCAGGCATTAGCTATCATATGCCAAGACTTTCAGAACAACCCTCATCCCACCACATCCTCCACAAAAAATATCACTGACATTCACTATGTCACCACTTCAGTCAAAGAAAGCAACGAGATGCCATTGCTCTCTTTGCGATTCATTGGCTCATTTTACATACCAGTGTCTTATGATCCTGGAATATCGGTGACGTTAGTTAGCTCTACGTCATCAACCCGCAGAGGCAATCATTGACATATCTTCACCATTAGAAGATCTTCACATCATTTCGCCTGAACCCAAGGAACTCCCAACACCTCCTTGGTTCTTCGATGACGTAGCTGAGGATTTACCCTGTAACCCTCCCAACTCTCCTGCTCATTCCCCTGCGGAGATTACCCATCCAACCACCATGGGTACCCCTCAGTACTTCAACATATGGTTTATGTCGAGTGAACCCTCACCCTCTCCTAGAGATACCCCCTCTATTTCTTCAGCAGGGGGCAATCCCACTATCACTGAGATCACTCCTCATGATCCATTATATTCCCATCGTTTCCACTGCGATGAGGAAATACTGGAAGAGCTACAACGCCTAGATTCTCCCTGGGACGCACTACATCATCGTGAACTCTTCCTTCCGCAGGAAGCCCTCATGCCTCCTAGCCTCAATCCCATTTACACGGTCAAAACCAAAGATTTCATCCCATCAGGGACTATTGATTGGTTCAATTATCCTATTCCTGCACCCGATGCTTTTGAAGAAGGTAATCTGGCCAACATTTCCCCCACCATCAAAATTGACATTTCCATCAAACCTGACATAATCGAAGAAATCATCATTGGAGCTACCTGCACTCCCCAGGAAATCGCTGCCTACAAAACCCTCTTCCAGGAATATAGGGATATCTTTGCCTGGTCATACACAGAGATGCCTGGCCTCGACCCCTCCATCGTCGAACATCGCATCGACACCTGGCCTGACATCACACCAGTTCGTTAGAAACAACGACCACTACACCCATCTAAGGCCGTGACTATCAAAGCCAAAATTGACAAATTGCGTACGGCCGGATTCATTTACCCCATCGCTTATACATCATGGGTTTCCAACCCTATACTCGTCGACAAAAAATAGGGATCTATCCGCATTTGCACCGATTTTCGCGATCTCAACAATGCATGTCCCAAGGACAACTTCCCAATGCCTTTCATTGATCAGATTATCGACAACTGCACCGGCCACGAGGCTCTTTCCTTTATGGACGGATTCTCTGGCTATAACCAAATTCAAATCCACCCAGCCGAGCAGTACAAAACCGCATTCATTACCCCACGGGGTACTTTTGCGTATCGTGTCATGCCTTTCGGCTTAAAAAATGCTGCCGCAACTTTTCAGCAGGCCATGACATACATCTTTCATGATCTGGCTGCAATCATCCTCGCCTACTTGGATGACCTCATCGCTCGATCCAAGAAGCGTACCCAACACCTCGATGATTTACGAATCATCTTTCAATGGTGTCGTCAGTACAACATCCACTTGAACCCTCTCAAGTGTGTGTTTTGCGTCACCGCAGGACGCCTCCTCGGTTTCATTGTTTCAAAAAACGGTATCACCGTGGACCCCCTCAAAGTCCAAGCCATCACGGAAATTCCACCTCCTTGGAATTTGCGACAACTACAGAGTCTATAGGGAAAAGCCAACTTTCTGAGGCACTTTGTTCCTAATTACAGTATACGTGCACATGGTTTCCTTCGCTTACTACATCATGACATCCCTTTTCATTGGGATGACTATGCTCAATAGTCGTTTGACGATCTTAAGGCAACACTTTCCAATGCACCTTTGATTAGTGCACCTGACTACAATCGCGACTACATCCTCTACATATCAGCATCAGCTGTATCAATAGCCGGCGTCCTCGTCCAGCTCGGAGATGACAATCATGAACACGCCATTTACTACATCAGTAAGAACCTCTCAGGACCACCCCTGAAGTACAAACATGAAGAGACACTTGCTCTTGCAATTGTCCTCGCAGTTCAGAAACTGCACCATTACATTCTGCTTCACACCACCAAGGTCGTCGCAGATTCCAACCCTATGCAATATTTGCTCAGCCGTCGCCAAGTTAACGACAAATTCGCTCGCTGGATCATTATCCTTCAGGAGTACGATCTTGAGTTTTCAACACCCAAGAGTAAGAAGTCCCTCGTTCTCGCTGAACTCATCACGGCCCTTCCCTCTGACACACCAAGTGCCCCCGTCAATACTGACTTTCCGGACGAACATCTCTTTTACATCGCTTCAGATGATCCTTGGTATGGCGACCTCCTCATCTACCTATGAACTCAAAAGTTCAGTAACCACCTATCACGGGATGATAGTCGGCACATTCGCTACCAGGCCCCCCGCTATCTCCTCATCGGTGACATCTTATATCGGCAGGGCGTCGACACCATTCTTCGTCGCTGCCTGACTATTGACGAGGCTGACAGAGTCTTAAATGAATTCCACAGCGACACCTATGGGGGCCATCTTTCGGGCATCGCCATGGCTCAAAAGATTATCCGGGCTGGTTACTTTTGGCCTACCCCGTTTCATGATTACCTTCATACCGTGAAACGATGTGAGCAATGTCAGCTCTATGCCAACAAAGCCCGCGCTCCCCCCGCTCTTCTACACCCAGTCATCAAGGTAGGCCCCTTTTGCAAATGGGGCATTGACTTTATGACTTGTAATCCCCCCTCCAACAATGGTCACAAATACAATGTTGTCGCTGTCGATTACTTCACCAAATGGGCTGAAGCTATGCCCACCTTCAACAACACCGCTGACACTGGAGCGTGTTTTTTATTTAACCACGTCATATCCTGGTTCAGAGTACCACTCCAACTCATTTCCGATCATGGGAAACATTTCGAGAATGAGATCTTCATCAAACTTTCATCTCGGTTAGGCTTCTCTCACGAGTTCGCCTCACCATACTACCCTCAGTCAAATGGACAGGTCGAGGCAGTCAACAAAGTCCTCAAGACCATGTTACAGCGCACGATCAATAAACATAAAACCAATTGGCATCATATGTTATTCTCCGCGTAATTGGATTATCGAACGGCAGTGAAGACTGCCACAGGTTTCACACCATTTCATTTAGTCCATGGGATCGAGGCAACTCTTCCCATCGAGTGCGAAATTCCCACCCTTCGCACCGCAATTGAGCTTTTACCTGACACTGCTCCAATAGAGCAGTGCTTGCTGAACTTGGAGTCTCTAGATGAGGATCATCGATCCTCATTATAGAACAACGAGGCAGCTAAAAAATGATCCAAAGCTACCTTTGATCGCCATGTCAACCTTCGATCATTTTGCGAAAGCGACCTCGTCCTCGCATACGATATCGCTCATGATACCTTTGGCCATGGCAAATTTGAATCACTCTGGCATGGCCCTTACATCATCCAACATTGCCTCACCAAAGGCGCATACATCCTGGCCTCCCCCGAAGGCCTCACGCTCAAGGAACCTGTCAATGGGTTATACCTCAAGAAATTTTATGCTTAAACATAGTCACGCTACTTTAGGTTATTTTTTCTTTTCTAGCGTTTTTACTCTTTTTTCTCCCTCATCTAAACTATCCTTTGTGCTATTGACAGATGACTCCTCCACCAACTTACCACATTGGTTACGCCGACGACGCCAGCCGTTGGACACAAAATATCGCTTCGACTGCTCCGACTCTCTATACCCCTTCACATGAAATGCTACATTCCAGCGGCATCTGTTTAGGACCAGCAACCAATAACCAAGCCGAATACACCGCTGTCATTGGCCTCTTGACTGACGCCCAGCATCATCATATTCGTCACCTTAGCATTTTCCTCGACTCTCAACTGGTCGTTCTGCAACTCAACAATGTGTATCGTGTACGCGATCCGTGCCTCTTTCGCAAATACCTGCAGGTTAGATTATTATCTCGACATTTTGATTCCATTACATTTACACATATTCCAAGAGAGTTGAATCAAACAACAGATGAAATAGCTAACATGGTGCTAGATTGGCATATATCACATCAAGCTACACATACATAAACATCACATATATCCTGTCACAGCATATAGGTAGAATCAACATCATTAACATCAACACAAAAAACACATGTAAACCACATTTGGATCTCAAAAACATGTATACTCATATATATATCAAGGCCTCCCCGACCATCTGAATGTTTACATACAACATATATATACATCGGCCCTCTGGCCCGTACCACATCTCGGTACAAAAATACATCGGCTCACTAGCCTATCAAAAACAGTATACAAAAATACATCATACAATCAGGGTGCCTCTAATGCACCCCCAGCTGCCCCTCCCTCCAGAGGAGGGGGTGTCCCACCCCAACCTTCCCTAGGCGGTGGTGGTGGAGCACCTGCAGGACCCTCCTACCCCAGCGGCAGGCGTCCACTAGTCATGGCGGAGAGCATAGTTGCTCGTTGCATGATCAAACACCATGGTGGCGGTAACCCAATGCACTGCTCCAGGAACTCCTCGTCCTGGATACAGATCCACATGCCCTCAGGCACGTCCTAAAACACCATCTCAAACTGACGGAGTATATCATCCAACTCCCCTATGGCTGCCGCCGGAGGAGCATGAGATGGCCCCGCACCAGGGTCATCAAATCGGCGCCTCCTCGCCGGTCTCCCGGGCTCTGCTGGTGCCCCCACAGCCTCATCCCATGGCCGCGTCTCTCCACGTGGAGGTTTCCCCTCTCGTTGCACCGGCGGTCTATATAACTCCACCTCACACCCGCGAGGTGCCAAATCTGCACATGCACCAAACAAGCAACAACAGATAGTATCAGTGTCTATACATCAAACATGTGCACTGGTATATCAAAATCATAGCGTAAATCAAAACACACAAGTACACAACATACCTCTATGATCGAACACCTCCCCAGGAGGCAACACCATGTCTGGGTCCCCCCAAAAGTCCACCCCAGCATAGGGGCACTGTACCATGACCTGCAGCATCTGCCACCATATTTGCACCGCCTCCGCAGAAAAATAGTGTCCGCCTTCGCCACCACCGTGGCGAACCAAAATCGCAGACCATCGCCTCAGTCGAGGCTCTCGTGCCCCAAGCGCCTCCAGTAACACCCTCGGGCGCAGCATCGGCACCCTCTCCAAGAAATAGGCCACCAGGATGCAGCCAAATGCAAACTCCCTGGTGCCTGTAGATTGACAACGGTCCAGCTGCGCGATCATCTGCGCATGCAAGGTCAGACCCTAGGCGATCTGCTCATGGCCCGCCACCACCCTCTCCATCAAGAACAACTCACCACCACTAATCTGGTGGGGCGCTTGGGACTCATACACTTGAACTATCATCGCTGCTATGCAACGATGCAAAAAGGCATCTATCCCACTGATGCTCACTGTCGTCCCAGTCATATAGTGCTCGCCTGAGTATTATCGCTCAGCGACCATCCGCAAATGCATGTCTCTCGACAGAAAAGGCTTTGCCGGCAACGGTGTTCCCCGAAAGGGGAGGCCTGTCAAGAAGTAAATGTCCTCCACCACAGTGAAGGCGATCTGGGCTCCACATCTCAATCAGAAACTGGAGCAAATACTCCTGTGCCCGTATCAACGGGCACTAAAAGAACTTTAGCAACCCACTGGTTGCTAAAGCTGCTCGAACGACAGGCTGTGCATTGGCCACAACATCTCGTAGCTGTGACCAGTCTCTCTCGCGCCACCGCACATCCATGATCACTTCTCGCCACCTGCACACAAACCAGAGACCTATATTATCTTAGGAAATCATCCAATACGTCAAATAAGCTAATTTTTCACCCTGAAACCTTGCCTCAAAGGCGCGGTTTTACCACTCACAGGCGCGCACACATGCGCGCTTGTTCACTATACAGGCGCGCATGTATGCGTGCTTGTTTTTCTCACAGGCGCACTCGTAAGCACGCCTGTTCACAATATAGGCACGCTCTAGAGCGCACCTATCCAACCCACAGGCGTGCTTGGGAGCACGCCTGTTCACCCCATGGGTGCACACTCATGCGTGCCTGTCTACCCTACAGGCGTGCCCCTAGGGTGCACCTTAAATTTCTTCTTACGCACACACATGCACGCTTCTTCAGTGTATAGGTGCGCACTGATGCACACCTTCCACTGAGTTTCCTGTGCATGTGGGCCCATCCTCTACCCAAAAACCCCCTAAAACTCCCGTACGACCCCCCGTACCTACCTTGCCCAAAAGTTGGAAACCTATAGCTATGCAGGATGTTCAGACCACTAACCTGAAACTTGCATGCCGTGAATCAGATACCTCATGCTCTCAGAACCACTCAATCTCCTCTGAATCTGCTCGGAAACTCACTATAGCAGCAGGTACAAATGAGGTGGCAATGTGGGTCCTACAACTATATATAGGCCTTTTGCCAAACTTCCACTCACCATTCCGGGAGCCCACGGCATCCATTTTGTGAACCGTCTTCAGCCACAGGATCAGCGTCCCGCCACCTACATCATGGATGTCCCTGGGCCACTTTTTACCCTGAGCCCCCGGGGTGCCTTTTTTTCACATCATGGCTAGGTACGCACGCGCATTGTCACATTTATCTAATACATGTTTATATTTGTTATTATCTTCAGATATTGTTCACTTTGGGTATTTGGTTGTTCTATGTGCAGGTACTTGGTCATCGTCTCTCCACATCATTCCTTCAGGTATATACTCAGCACTGGCATGTAGTCTCTCCCGCTATATTGGATTTACATTTCCAGTCACACCCTCTGATATTGGCCTTTAGGACACCCATTTCCGGCTTTGCAGTACTCACACCTCCATTTGCATTTTTTGTACTGATACCCGGTAGTTTTCTTACCCACATGAGTCGTCTCCTTCATAGCACCTTTTTGCACTTTTGACACTCATGCTGATCTTTATTACCCCTTAGAGATGGGAGTCCCGGTAGTCATTCATCATGTTGCGAATTAAACACATACTTCTTCTCCTCATTTTGCTAGCTTCCCATATGGACTCCCAACTCGTCACTTTATGGTTATGTTCTCTTTTACCTGCACCTCCGCAGGATCATGAACCCACCATTTCACCCACCATCAGTTTTCCCATCTGCGAACCTATCTTCATCTCACTTACCTCATACAGAAACTCGCCAATGGGGCCCCCACCCTTCACCTGTTTTCCCATAAATTTCTGCCCTCCCTGGGGCAGTCATTTCACACTGGGGCACCTGTTTCTGTATTTTGTACATCTTTCCCACATTTATTCATTATTTATTGTACAAACGCCTTTTATTTCCAGTCTTTACTTTTGTCGTCACCGTTGGCAACCTAATTTCCTTTTTTTGGCCACACGCAACCCATGTCACCCTTGGTTGGAGCATTACTTCTCATTCACCCTCGCCAGCATCGTCTATATCTTCAGAGTACTATCCAGATCACTTACCTATACCCTCTGCATTTGTTCACCTTGTTCTGCCTCTGGCACAACTTATCCTCGGTCTTGGCATCCCCCTGACACTCAACCTTGTCACATGGTTGCGGCCACTGTTTGTCTCATACATCCTCCAACCAAGGGCAGTCTTGAGTCTTCACACTTCTTGAGTTCATCCATGTACCTCTGCCACTTCCTTACCACAGTAGATTCCATGAAGCCCCTTGCTTCTGAGAGTTGCGTCCTCTTTTTGTCGACATCAACACACTTTTCCAGAAGGGCGACAGTATCTTGGTTCTCATTTACCATTTAATGAGTGATCTTGGATGGCACAGGGGGAAACACCATTGCTCCCTGATGTCATTGACCCCCATAACATTCGACGCCAACACTTTCTCATGTTGCGGTGGGTCTTACTTTACGACTATTGCATTTTTTTGTTATCAGTTGCCGAAGACCTCTGAACTAGGTCGGGCCACCAATGCCCACATCACCGTCGTTGTTTACTTCCGCGACCATTACCACTGGTTCAGAGTATGTTCCTTTGCAAAATTGTCTTTTGCCTTTATCATTCCGCCCCCGAGGGCGCTGCAGTTGTCTACACCAACACTTCAGACATTTTTTCTTCAGAGTTACATCACACGAGCATGGGGCATGCCCGCCTCGTTTGTACACACTTGTATATTGATACGCAACTTATGGAAGCTCGGGTTCTACCGGTTTCTTTCTTCTCCAAAGGAGTGCTCTACACGGTCCCACTCTTTCTCTCCCTTACAACACCATTCTTAGTAAAAGAAACATTGATGGATTTCGGCTATACGTTTTTCTCCTAACCTCATCCATTAGGGGGCATCTGTTATCACTGAAATTTCATCCGCACAGGGCGACAAGAACTCCGCATCATCAACACAGAACTGGAGTCATTCATGGCACATGATTAATTCCTCAACATTGCAAAAAGGTAAAAAAACTATACAAATGACCAAAAATTTGAAAGGCGCTTTAGATCATCTGGGTGCGCGTGTGTATGCGCATAACAGAAACATACAAAGCGCACATATGTGCACAAGGCGTGGTTGTTGGGTGAAAAACCCACACGCCTGCTAAACGACACATTTATTGAAATTGTTCGGCCTCCCAACCACTAATGGATAAGCTCCCAAGTCGATTTGACCCCAAATCCGAGCTCAATCCTCATGGTGGGCTGGTCAAAGACCTAATTGAGCCCTAAAGAGCCCCTTTTCACATTCTAAAGAGGTTACATAATGATCTAATGCTTGGCTATAAAAATCCATGAATGACCACGATTTTCTCAAGGAATTCTTTGTATTGTTATGCTGCTGAGATTGCTAAGGACTCATTCTTTGGCAATACACATCACAAGCTGCATTTCATAGCGCTATTCACCCCTCACTTGAGTGAATAAGCTTGGAGTTCTTTCACCCACATTTTCATCTTTTCATTGTAAGGAGAGCAAGCTTTGAGGGCCTCAAGATCCTTCCATTAGAGAAAGAAGGGACCCAAGTCCCCTTTCTTCTTTGTGCCTTTGGATTTCATCAATAGATCAGCTTATACATTGGTGATATTGGTCCATTTGTCTCTATTTTTCATTTGTTTTATATGCTCATAGTTTTTATTAGTTTTAGTTTAATTCTTGTTAATAGCTTTGTTGTTTTTCTTTCTAACCTTTCCTTTCATAGCTTTCATGCCTAGAAGAGCCCAACTGGGCATGTAAGCACTCTTAATTTTCTCACCTAATGACGAATTGGGTGCAAACACTTAGCCTCCTCCCTTACCCAACCTTGTGGAGCTTAGTCCCCCATCAGTCTTTCTTCATGGTCGGTCTACACGCAGCGATGTTTATATTTTATTAATGATCTGGATAATTACATATACAAAATCATGCTCTTGTCATTTAACATCTAGGATCTCCGACCTAGTAACACATAAGCCCACCAACTTATCAACAGTTGGCTCACCAGCCTGCAAAACATGTTTACAATTTATAAATTTAACTGGGGCTCATTCTTGGGGATATTACACCTAATATGATACAATGGTTTGTGGGATTCCAAAATGTACCCAGACTCATTTAAAGAAGATCTTGGCAATGGCCTGTATTGTGATTCTCTTCTTGTAGGTGACCAAAATTGCCATATTAGAAAAGAGATCAACAACAACAAAAACATAGTCATTTCCCCGCTTGGTGGATGGGAGGCCTAACATGTAGTCCATGGAGATGGATTCCCATGGCTTGTCGGGAGTAGGAAAATGGGTGTATAGGCTTTATTTCTTAGTGGTCAGTTTGGAAATAACATAGGGAGTGTAGGACCTGATATACTTCCTGACCTCCTATCGAAGTTTCGACTAGTATAAATTTTTCTGCAGCATTTCCACTGTCTTTTTGACGCTGAAGTGTCCTGCCACCCGAATGTAGTGGGCTTCCTAGATCATCTTTGATCGCTCACTTGATGGAACATAGATATGGATCAGATGACACAGAAACCCATTTTGAAGATGGAAATTTTAGCGACAACTTTGTTATCACCTAACATTTGGAAGGTGGTGGTGAAGTCTGAGTCTGTCTCATAGAGTTGGGGCCATCTAGAGGTCTCATGGATGCAAGAGTATAGCACCATGGTGCATGTCACGACTAGTGGTCTTCTAAGGAAATCAACGACGTGGTTGGTGCTTCTTGTTTTATACTTGATGTTGAGGTGGAATTTCCACAAGTATGTGGACCACTTCTAATGGTGGTCATTATGCAATTTTCCTTGTGTCTGCATGAACTACAGTGGCTTATGATCAGTGTGGATGATTGTCTCCTTCCCAAGAATGTAATGTCTCCATTGGCAACAGGATTTCACAATGGAGTACATTTATTTTTCATATGTAGGGTACTTACAGACAACATATCATAGTGTCTCACTATGATAGGCCACAAGGTTGATGTGCTAAATGAGAACGACACCCACAACATAGTCTGAAACATCTTTCTCAATCTCAAAGGGTTGTTGTAGGTCCGATAGTGAAAGTAATGGGGATGAGCACAAGAACTACTTTAAATCATCGAACACTTGTTGTTGGGACCAAACCCACACAAATTTATCCTTACCACCACCTATGTTTACTTGGCTGAGGGACCATGCAATATGGGAGAATCCCAGCAAAAACCTACGATAGAAATTGGCAAGGCCCAAGAAACTCTGAAGCTTAGTGAGTGTGGTTGGGACTGGCCAGTCACAGATGACTTGGATATTGGCTTGATCTACATGTACACCATTTTGATCAATGATGTAGCCCAGGTAATGGACTATGTCCATGCCGAAGGAGCATTTTTCCAAGTTGGTGTATAGCTTGTGTTGTCGTAAGGTTTGTAGGACCTGCTGAATATGCTGCAAGTGTTCTACCCAAGTCTTTCTATAAATGAGAATCTCATCAAGATACACCAATGCAAAAGTATTGGTGAATGGTCGCAAGATATCATCCATCATCCTCATGAAAGTGGTTGGAGCATTTTTCAATCCAAAGGGCATGACCAACCATTCAAAAATTCATTCCTTTGACTTGAAGGCAGTCTTCCATACATCTGTCTGTTCTATTCGGATATGGTGATAGCCAGACTTCAGATCAATCTTACTAAAGTATTTTCCCCCATGAGCTAATCAAGGAGGTCTTCGATTCGGGGAATTGGGTACCAGTTTCTGACTGTGATTTTATTCAGAACCTCATAATCAATGTAGAGTCTCTAGGTTCCATCTTTTTTCTCAAGTAGCATGATTGGGCTCCCACAAGGTGATGAGCTGGGACATATGTGCCCCTTGTGGAGCAGTTCTTGGATATGCTGTGTGGAGAGGTCAGTCGCGAAGACCTTGGATGTGGCTTCAATAATTCACTCATTTTGAGAGAGAATCACAAAGAAGACAAACTTCCCTGTATGAGATATGACATTCCTGCATTGATTGGTAGAGATAAAGGAAATAAGACTAGGTGGGACTCCCTCATGTATCTTGTATAATTTCTTGTTCAAAGTAATAATAACACTGTAAGGCCTAAACTCATATACAACATGGTGTTTCCATAAATGTGGTTGGCCAAAAGAAAATTACAAAATTTGAGAGGGGAAACATCAAAATATACGTTGTCTTTGAAGGGCTTGATGCCATATGACAGGCGACATTTTTGGTTGATGCAGATGTCACTTCCTTGGTGGAGCCATGCGATGGTGTAGGGTTGTCGGTGAAACGTTGTCGGTTGGAAAATTCACTTGAAAATCTCTGCTAAGATGAGTTTCTTCTGGGTACCGCTATCAACGATGAAGTGCAGTGAGGTACCCTTCACCCACATTTGTGAATAAAAAAGACGCTCGACTTCCTCTGGCTCATCTGGTTAACCAGGTTGGAGCTTGGTGGTAGCAACGATAGAACTAGGTTCTGCATCAATGATTCATCTCCCCCTTTCTAGTTCTGAATCAGAGTTGGAACCTGCATCTAATTCAGAGGATTTCACCTCAACCACCACCAACTGCTTTGAGCGACAATCATCAATGTTATGCTAGGGGATCTTATGGAAGTCACACCACTTCTCGGTATCTTTCTTTGTCTTTCCAATGTCCTTATTTTCTTGCGGTCTGGAATGGTTGTCCTGAGGTGGTCCGCCTCTACTCTACCCTTTTTTCTACGGGTTGGGGCTTCCCTTTCATGGATTTTAGTGTGAGGGGTTCCCAGGCCCAAATTGCGCCAAGGATGATTTTAGGGGATAAATTTCGCTCATGGGATAATTTTCCAAGGTTTTTCCCCAAAAAAGATTTGTTATTCTAAAAATGATTTGCCCAAATTATATAATATAAAATTATTTTTCCTTAAAAATCACCAAAACTTTATACAAGCTATATAAAATCCTTAGAAATTTGAATATTTTTAGAAAAATATCATCAAAAATTTAATATATGGAAAATGAAGGATAAGTAAGATTCACCAAGGTTTCTACATTTTAAAATAAATTTCCATCCTTAAAATCATCCATGATTGCCACGTCTTTTGTTTTAGCTTCTTCTCAATTGTGACGTCATATCCGTAGGCCACGCCCTAGGATGAGATGTCTAGAAAATCCATTTCGTCCTAGATGTATCTATGTAGATCGTCACGATACTTGAGCACTAGATGTTTCTTAGAATATTTGATACCCAACTTGGTGTGAAAAGTATGGAATATATTTGTGAACTCGGGCAGTGCTTGATCTCTTTCCTGCCGCAGTGTGGTCCATTTTGTATACAGGTCATCATAACTTCCAACAAGGTAGTATTGTTCCTTAATAACATCCCTGAAGGACTCCCAGGTGACTGGGACTGTAAATAATGAGGGTTCATCTATTTCCTTCTTCTCACATAAAATTTCCCACCAGTCTTTGACATGGGGAACGAATTTGAGGAGCACAAAATTAATCTTTTCTCTATTCTAGAAGTTATGGATAGAGAAATAACCTTCTATCAAATTCAACCATTTGTCTACAACATCTACGTCTATCTGAAATTCAAATATAGGAATATTGAAGCATATTTTTACCTTGAAGGGGGTGACACCTCTGTTTGAGGAAGATGTGTTTCCTGTTGGTAGCCACCGAAGGATTTGCGTGAGGGATTCCTCGAGAAATTTTTTGAAGGGATCTCCTATCCCATCTTGTTTGTTCTCTCCTTCCATGAGAGGTTTCTTAGGCATGCGAGAGATTTTTACCTCATGAGAAACAAGCTCGAGACCCAATTCTTTGTATCCTAACCTCGTTGGGGACATGCATTAAGAACAACAAGGAAAGGACTGCTTTGATACCACTGATCCAGATTTTATGAGAAGAAGAAAATGAATACAGATTATTATCAAAATATTCTTAACATAGAATAACAGATATACAGTAAAACCGGTTTCTATTCAATAAGGAAATAAGTTGAAACTGTAAAATGTAGCGGAAAACAAGCTTGCTAAAATGGTGGCGTCTTATCTCTAAGAAGAAATGTGACAGATGCACTCATTCACGAGAAGATGATTACAATGAGGCTCTCAAGCCATTTTTACAATAAACAGGATTGTCAAAAACCCTAGACATCCAACAACCTAACCCTAGGAGATGAAGCGCCAAAAGTCATGTGGGCCCCGTTTGGGTAAGTTAGTACATCAACTTCCCGAGGTCATAAATTTTTCATACAATATTTGTTTTAGGCGCATGATATTCTGTTGGAAAGGTATACATAAGGAGTACACATGTTTCCTGTGGCAATTTGTACACATGTTGACTGTGGCGAGCCCTAAAAATGTTGTTTAGGGCCTCAAAACGGCCCCGGAAGTCAGGGACCCGAAAACCAGGAAAAAAATGTCAAACAAGAAAACTGCCAAAATCAGCCAGTTGGAATAGGTGGGAGGCCACCGAAATCCATCCGGATCACCCAGATATCTTCTACGTATTCCTCATCACTTGCCAAGCCCTCTCTATCAATTATGACTCTCTTCTTATTATTCATCTTGTATTGGTAGGGTACTCCACTACACATCTTTCCAGTTGTTGCCATGATCTACTTTATTTGATCTTATTCCATCATGATTGAGTCCATGGCATCCTCCTTATTTCCATTATCCATCTCTTCATCCATTTATCCACCTCTCATCAGTGCTTCCCCCCTTCCCCCATGTACGCAGGGAAGTTTAGTTGTCTGATTCCATAGTCATCACATTGTTTTTATACAGTAACATTTTGATTGAAGTATACAACGATCTGATATACCTACATCTAGGTCCTTTTAGAAACTCCCACTCTGCTACGCTATAAGACTTCGTAGTATCTACTTCAAATTCTATGATAAACCTTGCAACAATATTGTCTAACCAGAAATCTATTACTAGGGATGATTTTAAGGATGGAAATTTATTTTAAAATGTAGAGACCTTGGTGAATCTTACTA
>JZKD02S2066783.1:112315-138113 GCA_000966675.3 Picea glauca | reverse complement strand
TAATTTTATCCTATAGAATTTGGGCGAATCATTTTTAAAATAGCGAATCTCATTTTTGGAAAAACCATGGAAAATTATCCCATGAGCGAAATTTAGCCCCTAAAATCATCCATGTCTATTGTGTGCATGAATTTGTTGTTAACTTGTTGTAACGACGTGATCTCCACATGATTCCACTCCAACTATCTGATCCAATTTTTTGGCTAGTTTTATTTTAACCTCAATAGCCACTCCTACAACACATGCAGGAAATCATAGAAAAATACATGATGCAAGCCGCTAAACATCTACTTGTCCAGATATTTGTGTGGTGTTTACTTAGAGTTTATGTTATCCTTGTACGCAAATTCAAGATCCTTTGTTTTCAACCATCTTTCGATCTCCTCCTTTGTTGGATTTGATGGTCCGAACATTCCCCTTTTATACCTTCACTCTCTGCATGCTTCTTCTACCGATCCCATTCACTCAATCCCATGCAGTTCCAGCCGAAAACAAAACCATTTCTTGGGTTGAATTCTCCTCTCTTCCTACTTCTTGATCAGAACCAAGTTTAGATCTCCTCAACAATGATGATTTTAAGGATCGAAATTTATTGTGAAATGTAGAAACCTTGGCAAATCTTGCTAGTCCTTAATATGCCAACTATACTATATTTGGCGATTATTTTGTTTGTCTATATTTTTGTAAAAATATTCAAATTTATAAGGATTTTATATAGTTTGTATAAAAATTTGGTTATTTTTAAGGTAAACTAATTTTATCCTATAAAATTTGGGCGAATTTTTTTAGAATGGTGAATATTTATTTGGGAAAAGCATAGAAAACTAGCCCATGGGAGAAATTTAGCCCCTAAAATTTTCCTTGTTGATCATAGTTCCAACAAAACCCATCTAAAACTATCGAACCTTCTAGTAACCTATAAGGAAACACATCACATAGGTTGTACTGTGCAGTCTCACCCGAGATAGTCTTATGGGTGAATGCAAAGCTCAAGTCGTTGTAGTCTAGGGAAGAGTGGGGATTTGAGATTCTAATCTATTTTCCCCATACATTCAACATATTTATCCATTCATATTGTTAAGATTCATTCATATGTTAGTTTATGCATGCATTCTAATGAATCTACTAATTCATTAATTCATCCATTCATCATCTAATTACTCAGATAAAGTAAATCAATAATAAACAACATGCATAACACAGGTTTTACCATGGTTCACCCCCTCCTGGGCTATGCCCACAAATATATTTCTTCATAGGCTCTTTTTTTAAGTCTGCTGCAAAATATGGCGTTGTTCACACTACATCTCCGATCATACAATCATAAAACAGGTTCCACAACCTCTGTGAGGTAGAGTAGATCACACCAGGCTCCTCATCCTATGCTTGGACCCTCAAAACAATAACCTACTCAACTCTCTACAACTCAATAACTTACAAAATAGAATAGCTTTCGACACTTCAAACCACAACTAACAATCAACAACCCTCTGACCCTCAACCTAGACCTCCTAGGTGATTATTTATACTATTTTACATTCTTATTAGCCGTTACGTTCCAAAACCCTAACCCTAACATGGTTAGTATTATTGCCTCTGTGCCTTTCATGATTTCCTCCTTTGCAAGAAGATTTTCCTTACACATGCTACTTTTCCTTCCATCTGTCTTTTTCCAAATTAAGATTTATTTTCGAAAACTGGACTTTTCCTCAAAATCAACCTACACCCAACATATGGTTGGCCAAACAGAACATGACAACATCCAGTGGGGAAACATCACATAATATCTCATCCTTGAAGGGATGGATGTTGTATGACAATCGACACTATTGTTTGACATGGAGGTCTCATCCCTGACGAAGCCACCCGATGTTGTATGGTTGTGGGTGTGGTTTTGTCGACAATACCAATTGTTTGATGACCTATGCTGAGATGAGATTCTTATAGCTTCTCCTATCAACAATGAAATGAAAAAGGGTTCCCTTCACCCACATCTGTGAATGGAAGAGGCTCTCCCCCTCCTCAGGATCTGCGATTTCTTCAGGTTGAATTGTTGCGGTCAGGACAATACTAGTGGGGTCTGCGTCGAGATCAATCTTCTCCCTTTATTTTCTGAATAGGATTCTCAATCTAGGTTCAGATCATTTTCTTTGATCTTGACCACAAATGACTGTTTTGAGCGACATTCATCAATGTTGTGCTAGGGGATTTTTTGGAAATCACACCACTTTCCAATGTCCTTCTTCGTCTTTTTGTGACTCTTATTTTCATGTGGCTTGTACTGGATTTTGGGAGTTTGTTTGTTAGGGTTGTCTTTATCATACTTTGGCTTTTTCAGATTTGTAGACCCGAACTCCCATTTGTTCTGGTTCCTAAATTTCTGCTCAATTTGACAACATATTGATAGGCTTCTCCCAATGATGAGATGTCCAAAAACTCCATTTCAGTTTGGATGTACCTATGTAGAGCCCCATGGTATTTAAAAACGAATTTTCGCTTAGAATATTTGATACTCAGCTTGGTGTGCATAGTAAGGAAGGTATTGGTGAACTTTGACACTTCTTGTCCCCTCTCTTGACGCAATGTGGTCCATCTCATGTGTTGGTCATCGTAGTTACCAATAGGGTAATATTGTTCCTTGACCGCATCCACAAAACAATCCCAAGTGGGCTCAGCCCCATATATTTTAGACTCTTCTGTAGAAATTTTATCACAGTAAGTTTTCCGCCAATGTTTGACATGGGGGAGAGCCTTAAGGAGTGTGAAATTGATCTTTTCCTTGTCATATAAATTATGAACAAAGAAATAATCTTCTGGCAGATTTAACCATTTTTTTAGGGCATCTGCATATATTTGTCCTTCAAATATGAGAATATGAAAATTAAATTGTACCTTTAAAGGTGAGGTTCCTCCAAAGTGGTCGCTTGATGAAGACATGTTGGTTGTTATTGATAGGCGTTGAAGGATGTGGGAAAAATTCTCCATCATTTCGTCCATTTGTCACGTGAGAGCTTGCTCAAGAAACATATTAATAGAATCGTCTACTCTGTCATTTTTTTTTTCTTCCACCATTGATGTTTTCTTAGGCGTGCGAGAGTGATTTTCCTCAAGAGAGAAAATCTCGAGACCCAACTTGCTATACTCAGACCTCATTGGGGACATGCACTGAAAAAAATGATCAAGAGTATCCTGCTCTGATACCACTGATCCAGATTATTTTCGGCATGAAATGAGAGAAGAGATATAATAAAGAAATGTATAGAGATATATCAGATATCCAATAATATAAAAATATTTATTAGAGATATAACCATAAACACATATATACAGTAATAGACAATTTCTATTAATGAGAGAAATGTACAAAATTGTAGAAATATAGAGTGAAAGACTTGCTAGAATGGTGGAAACCTATCTCTGAGAAAAGATGTGACAACTACTCACATTCAAAATAATATGATTACTACAATGAGGCTTCAAATTCCTTTTTAACATAAAGAAAATCCAAAACACTAACCCCAGAAAATGAAAATCCAACAGTTTTGTGAACCTTGTGTTGGCAACCCTACATATTTTTGCTAATTTGAATGAAAAACAACACTTCCTATAGCTTCCTTCACCTCATCCTGTAAATATTACTATTTGGGGGTGATTATTGGATTATAAAAAGACGTTTGATTATTCTTGTTTTATTTTTATCTTTCATTTTCATGCTTGATTCATTACTGAAAGCATGAATCAAGCATGGAAACTTAATTTCGTATTATATCCCTATTAAAATCCTAGTTTTTAAAGGTTCATGTTGATTACTTCATATTTCTTACTTGAATAATTTTCCTTTTGAGTTTATCGAATATTGATATAATGCCCAAGTTGATTTTCATTTGGACTGTAAGCTTATTTATTTGAATCCTTTTATTATCAACTATAATGCCAAATATCGATTCACATTTGGATTGTAAAAACATATCCATTCCAACACTTTGAAAATCGAATATATCCATTACATGACGTGGGAATTAAACGCACCAGAACTGTATCATGTACTTCTGTTTGGTTGGCAGAATGAATTGACAGGCTTCTCATTACGAGTTAAGGGTTTGTGTAGTTCTATGTACTCGGGGCTTTCATTACCTGGAGTGTTCAAAATCCATAACCGAAACCTTCATGTGTATGTTGTGATTGCACTGGTGTTCTACTTGTTTTGTTTCATTAGTATGCGCTCAAACTTGTCCCTGTTACTTCTGACATGTTAATCCACAGTAGTGCGAGTCTCCCTTGTTACAGTTTGGTCATACCATTAATGGCTCCTGTAGTCTGAATAGATCCGAATGGCTCTCAAGAGTTGTTTTCTCATGATGATGCGGTCGAATATTTGAAAGGTCGGGGTTGGGATATTTTCATTAAGAATTTCAAAGGGTATAACCTTCGCGTGGCCAAATAATTCACCCAAACATTTGATGGATACAGAGTGAAGGCTAGTGATATTTAGTTGGAGGTGACTGAAGAGTTTTTGAGTGAAGAAATGGGGCTTCCTCTCTCCGGTCAGAAGTGGTTTAATAACTCAAAGATTGACAAAGTGCCCTGGAGTCTTTTCACGACTTCCAGAAAGATTGATTGGTGTGAAAAAGGTATTCTTGTTTCCTTGCTTAAGGTTAGGTGGCATGGTCTGTTATCAGTTATTTACCATGTGTGATTGGTTATGCATTTTATAGGCTTCCATTTAAATGTGTCATTTTATTTGATAAGAACACGAGCCTCGAATATAGCCTCTTTCGCCATAGTTTAATTAAAATATTGTTGGTTCATCGTTTGAAAACATTGGGTGATGATTGGGATGGGTTCTTAGCTTGAAACGGTTTTATTAAATCCTTTCTTACAGAAACCCTTGTGTTGGATAAGCCTATGATAGAGAAGCATTTTGATTTCTCAAGTGACAAACTAGATCCTTTGAAGACAAACCCAAAAACTGGTTACTCTTCACCTGAACAACAGAAGGTCAATCATGAGTTAAATGATACCGCTGTGCATGACTTATTTGTTGACCCTAACACTAATACGAAACCCTGTATTGACAAGTCTCGCAAACAAAAGGATGCAATGGTAGGTTTTAGAAATAAGAGGTCTCACCGACTCATTTCGAGAAGTCCACGTAATCGATCTAAGCCTCATGTGAGCTCAATCAACCCGAATGATATCCATGAGGATCCAGATCCTAAAATTGATAATTTTCTCACGGAAGAAGATCCTGACTGTCATAAGTAGGATCTGAATCAACCATTTGACTATGTTAAAAATCTCCCACAATGTCTCGAGGGTAGCAAGGGTTTTACTGGTATAAATCTCGGTCAAGGGCCGACAACAGGTAGTGTTGATGTTCTTACATCCAACTATACACTCCATCGACAAGTTACTCCTTCTGTGCATTGTGAAGTCTGCTTGTAATGGATTGAACAATACTATAAGGACATTCCCATTCTACAATAAAGGATTAAATCTCTCACAAACCACAATGAATTTCTCATAAAAGAAAACTGTGACCTCAAGGAAAATGAACAGAGACAAGCCAAGTGTCTCAAAAAGACAGGCAACATTGTGATAAAGAATGCAGATAGTGTGAAGGCCATAATAAATTCTGATATATCTTGTTCCTTTTTAGTTATGAGTTAAATGGTAATACGATTCTTATGACAATCATGTTGTTTTTTTTTAAATCAAATCAGTTCAACTTGGATTTCTCTTACCAATATAAGATTGGCTACAGAATCGAGAGATTTTGTAGCCAAGTCATTTTCATATAAAATTTAGTAATTATTTGTTAATAAAATATTTAACTTGTTCTCATTTCATTTTTTTTCAGGACATGGTATATATGATGCTCATCTTATGGGATGGAACATGCTCGATCTAGTTGATTAGTTATCTCCTTTTGTTTATTTTGTAAATAGGGAAAACTTTCATAAATGTTTTAAGATACAATTTGATCATGGGTGGTTGTAGACCCCCATATTTTTAATGTTTTGATCTTATGGGATCTGATATTATCCTCAGATATAGGGAGATCATATTTCCCAAAGACACTTAAAAAAACCATGCATTTTGTAAATGAAAGGGCATCTTGGCCTAGAGCAGAAGATGGACGAATGATTTCAAGACTATATGAAACAACGCATAAGAATTTTGGCTTTAGCCTTTTGTGAATGTTGTTTTCATTAATGTTTTGTTAATCCTAGTATATTAATAGGTCTTGTAGCTTTAGACTCAATGATCTATTATGTTTGGGATACTCATGTTATAAATATAGTCTATAATTTGTTGCTCTAGATATTGACACTGTGATCATCTCTTTAATTTGAATGACAAAATTTCTCTTTGATTTTTAGTTGAATAATGAAATGCAATGTGTTACACTCAGATTTATCTTACTGTAATGACTTGCGATCATAAGATCACAGGGTTTATTTGTATTACCTATTCTGTTATTAAATTTCAGTTACCAGGACATGTTATGAATTTATTCAAAACATTTTCACTATAAATCTATTGCAGATTTATCTCATAGGCGAGTTGGCTGGATGCTTCTTATTCACACAGAATCCTGAATAAATTTCACAAACTAACATCAAGTTAGCTCCTTTATGTTTCTAATTGTTGTCAATTATGCATAGTGAAACCAGAAAGTTTAGATCAACTTTTGACTATCTGTACATCTGTGTTTCATAGTCTAGCTAATTCATGAATTGTTAGATTAATATAGAGAAAAAAATAATATTTGAATGTACTTTCTTTATCTTCTTCTCAAAAGAAATTATTTTCACATTGATTTCGTGAGTTCCCAGTAAAACTCACAACCTATAAATGTAAATGTTGTTCATAAATGGGACTTTTATGTTTTCTTGTTCTGCATAAACACATTTAAAATAGTTATATCAGAGTAAGTATACACACACACACACACACACACCAAATGGCTTGGGTTACTCAGAAAACCCTGGACCAGACTCGTTCTTCCAGTTGACGGACGATCAATTTTTCCCATCAACAAATGGAGCTAGAAGGAGGGCCTGATTGGAATTGATGGCACTTGGAAGTCATAAGAGTCATCCCCCACATACTCACTCCCCTGTAGTAACACGTAGTCACTTAGACAACAACGTTACTTCTGAAACAACAACTACCTCAAACGATAATCTTGAGTTTCCCATTGAACTAGTAACATCATCTCCTCAAGGGACTGATGTACAAGAAATTGTTCGTCAATCACTCATAAGGACACACAGTGATTTGGCCCATATTAGGCAACCTGGTAGGCCTCTCAATCAACCTTTATATTTATCAGACATACGAGAAAAACTTGAAGGCACTTGTTTTCTTTTAAATCTATTGGCACAGGGGTAGACCCAGGGTTCAATGCTACAACAATGCACCAACAAAACCCTAACTATCAACCCTTTCAGCAACACATGTGAAGAAGATGAAGTCTCACCCGAGGTAGAAGCATGGTTGATTGTAGGACTCAGGTGTCTGCAAACTTAACTGGGATCCAGATCTGTGATTACACACTTAACAAATCACTTAGCATCAATATTTCACCTAGAATTAACCCTTATCTCACTCCATAGATAACACAGAGCATTAAAGTATATACTTAGATCTAATATGATTCAGTAGTTTGTAGCATACAACAGACCGGATTTGGTATACCAAGGACTTAGCAACTTCATACACATCAAATATATCATCTATACACATCTAATAAGCACAAAACATAAGTAAATCTATCTAAACATGTAATAGCACTTAGCAAGAGAGGGAAAACACATGTAAGTAACAACACAAATCCTGATAAATAGATTTACGTGGTTCACCCCCACCCTGGGGATACATCCACCAACTCTTATTCTCTATTATTGTTGGCCAATCTGTTACAGGCACAGAGCCTCAAAACCTACTCCTCGTAGGACAAGAGATCTATGAAGCTCGCTAGATCCTCCTTCCCCAAGTATCTCTAAGAATAAAACCTCCTTACAATCATTGAAATCAGCACTTACAATACTTGCACTCAGCTCTGCAAGTATATCACACATATCATCTCTTAGCACTAAGCCACTTCTCAAGTGTCCTCCAAAAAGGTCCCTTCTTACATGGCCTAGATTTCTACTTATACATTAAAAAAAGGGGCCTAAACATGGGTAAACCCATGGGCCGACATCTTGGTCCCATTACATTATCCCCCAAAACCCAAAAAGGACCCAAAAGGGGGTTTAGCTTCCATGATCTCTGCTTTGCCTTGCGCTCCATCTTTGACAGGCTATCGAAGTCCCAAAAATGGTCAAATATGACCAAGTGTTCCTCAAAACTTGGTCAAGGGCCAACAGGCCCCAACATGCACCAATGACTCATCCCGAGTCACTCAGGTCTGGGTAACTTTGCCTCAAAGGTATCGATCTTGGATCAAGCTTCTTTGACTTGTCTTTGTGCTATTGCTTCTTGCTCAATGAATTCATGAATAACCTCTTTGCTGATAGGTCCTTCTAGTTGCTACTCGACTGTAACAACTACTTGTTCTAGTACTATTCCTTGGCCTTCAATTTCTTCAAACAGTATATAGGCCACCTCCTGGTTTGGCTAGAGTTTTTGGGTGACTTCCATCACTCTGTTCAGCGTGGTAAGAACGAGTTGTTAGGCAGTGCATTGTTCCTAGGATCTTTTCATTCTCTCGATGGGTGACAGGAGCTCGAGCTGCGCCTGTACTGTATCTACGTGCTGCTTTTCTTCCTGGAGTTGGGACTCCAATTTATTCAACTCTGGGTCTTTGGATAGCTGTTCATATATATGCGTGCTTCTTTTTCTTAACTATTTGCATTCTACAGCAAGTGTTTTAATCCTCTTGACTGGACTCTGAGAATTCAATTCTCGTTGGTTGTGCACTTCTTGTGGGGTACTTGGTATAGTTTAAAGTTCTAATTCCACGACCCTTTGCTGAAGCTGCTGAAGCCAGTGATGGAGAGGAATGCTCGGTTAACTAGTCCTTCCATCCTGATCTGCTTCACAAGAATTTTATCTTTCTCCTTTTGGATCTTTGCTCTATCTTCTTCAAATTTTGCTTGGAGAGAATCCCTCTCTTGTTGCTTGGCTCAACATTTTTCTATGATTTCCTCTTGTACTTTCTATAAGGCCTGAGTAACTTGTTCTTTTTCTTCCTATGCATGTCGAAGGCGTACTTTGACTGTATCAGAAATCTTGTGGAGTTGAGTTGATTCTTCTCCCACTTCTATTGTTCCTTCTGGCAGAGGCGTAGTAGAGATTGTGTGGCTAGACTGGAGTGCCTGCTGCAGTTCTTGGAGCCCAATTTCAATCCTGTTATATATATTCTCCTGCTTCACTTCCTACTTTTCTATTTTCTCTTCTATGGCTTCATTCATAGTTGCAAGGAGGAAACCGAAGTCATCCAGAGTGAGTGTGGTCTTCATATTAGTTATGGTTTATTTTGATTTCTTCCGGGAGGGAGACTTCAGGGTTGACCCTTTTCTCTTCTTTATAACTTCGAATTCATCTTACGGTCTTTGTTCAACTTCCTCTAGGTCGTCACCATTACCTCCTTGATCTGGTGTGATGGAAGCCATCCTTGCATATTTGCTATCTACATCCTGAATCTCTTCAGTCTTCTTCATCTTCTTTGTCCTACTGGGCCCAGGTGTGTCCTGTGCATCTTTTGGGCTATTGATGTCTGAAATGTCTGTTGGATTTGCTGCAACAAGGAGGTTCTCCAACTATTCTTTGGTGATCTCTTCTAGGTATTATTCTATTAGTTTATAATAGGACTGAAGCTATTCCTCGTGCTCATCGACGCCTGGAGTTAGGTATATAAAGTGGTGGCCCGCGTTGAACTTTATCAGAGGTCGGAACCTTTGTAAAGTGTTCAGGGTTATGCGAGGTTCACCCCCTATGGTTTCTTTCAATAGGTTATAATATGTGCATAAAATGACATTCGATCGCCATTGTTTGTTCATGTCAGTCAAGTACCACAATGTACTGAACTTCATGGCTAGTGGCACAAAGGGGTCAAGGTCTGGGAAGGTTTCACCTTCCGGTAGCTCCCATGCAACAAAAGTGATCAGTATTAGAAGCCAACTAAAATGGAATTCATGCCCCTGATCCCGAGCTTCTCTAAAAGCAATCTCTAGTTGGTTTACCAGGTACTTTGCCCAGTTCATTTGTAGTCCCTCTGTGCATTTTCCTACGAGGTCAACTATGAATCTTGATACTTGTGTAGGTCGATTATTATGTACCATATTTCCTGTGATCAGTTGACATGTGAGGCGCACTACGCCACTTTCTATAGAGGCTACCTTGTAGCCTCGCGCACCCTTCTCGACATTGCCATAAGCTTATTTAATCTTCTGTGAAAGAGCACGGTCTGTGATCCTATTGATTAGCACTGGATCAACAGTTATGCAACGGTTTAACCATAGGTATCCTTCGTGGTAACTTGCTAGTAGAAATTTTACACAAGAATTCACCTTTTGGTGTCTGCCGAAGTGTGGTATTTTCATAACATTGATAAAAGTAGACTATGTGAGGTTCATTGTCCAGTGCTGAGGGACAATCTTTGAATTCTTGCTCTTAGTTCTTTTCAAGTACTTATACAAGGTGAGCATGCTATAAACCTTACGGTCCCCTAGGTTGACGTCGCAAAACTTCAACGTTGTAACCTTGTCTTGATCTAAGCGGTATGTGCGTACTCCTTTCGGTAGATATACAGTGACTAGGGTGTATTCAAAGTCTCTAGGGACATTGTCCTTGTTAATCGCACCACTCAAAGGGGGTATGTAAGTTGGTAGGATGGATGGCACTAACTTCGCATTGGCTATGTCATCTTTATGCTTAGTTCTCCTTTCTGTGCAGGCTTGAGATGTTCTTGCTCGAGCAGTCAACGGGGAGGCCTGCACTCCTCTCGTCGATGATGCTTGGAATCTGGTGGACATTCCTCTTTCCGACATGAATTTCTTAGTCATTAAATCAAGAAGGACCTCTATGACGTATTTTTCAACTGCGGTGAGCTCGTCGTACATACGCACTCAGAAAAGATAATCGGGGCACGATGATATCAGATACTGCACTAGGATGAACAATCTACTTGAAATGATCATTGTATATAATCACTAGTTCCGTGGGCTTCAAATTTTTAATTGGAAAAAGTGTTCTTTGGGCACAACACGATGAGCTAAATAAGAAATTTGTCAACGGTGTGCTTGCAACGGGTATGAATCTTCCATTATCATAGATCTGTTCGTTATGGTGAGGTACAATGGTCTAGTGATGATCCTTTAATGCTTTTCTATCCATTTGGGGTGAAAGTCGAATGGGTATATTGGTCCAACAGTGAAGTGTCATATGTCGTTGTTTTGATATCTCAGCGAAGTTCAATTCCTGTGATTTCTCCTTCTGTAGTGTTCCACTTGGGATCTCTTATAACTTTTCAATCTTCGCCTTTTTCCTACTTAATTTTATAGACTTCTTCTTGGTAGTATTCAACTCGGTCAGTCTTTTCCCATTCTGATTCCTATCTTCTCTCGACATAGTCACTTTGCACTGCTAAGATTCTTTCTTCAGATTCGAGGGTAATACTCCTTCAACATATGGATTAGGTTTTTCAGTCTTCTGTGGTTCCTCTAATGCTATTATAGCTTCGACGTCCAAGTCCCTGGTGTCCAATAGCTTATATATGTTCTCTTGTTCTTCCATCAAGTAGGCGATCCTTCTAGTCATAAATTCCATGAGTTCTTGATTCTTTATTTCTAGGGCTTCCTTTTCTTCTTTTCTTCAGATCTGGTCTTTTTCAACCTAGATCTTGCCTAACAAAGTTGGAAACGGAGCACGGTCCTCAATAAATTTAATAACTTCAAATTCTTCCTCTGTTGAAGCTCCATGGGTACTCATAGCTATCTGGGTAATCCTGCCACATAGGGTTACCATTTTTCCTTTAAACAACCCTATTTTTCCTAGTGAAGGAACCATAGTAGGCCTTCCTATGGTTTCCCAAGTGCTTTCTGTCATAATGTTCATCTATGTTTCCTCATCCAGAGCACAGTCAATGTTGAAGTCTCCTATTCTTACTTCGATTTTCTCATTTTCTTTGAATATCTCTGACAAACTGGCATCTTTATGTTCATTCAGGGTTTCTTTCATTTGCAATAACATAATCTCTGATTCCTTTTGGGATTCTTCTATAATATTAATTTCTTGATCTCTGTCAGGGTTGGCTTGCTCCATATTCATCTTTTCAAGTCTACCAATCATTGTAGGGAAATCCAGTGCTTCATGGTCCATAGCCTTAGAACAGAGGAAACTAGGTTTTCTCCCAGGGCGTTCCTTAGCAAGATGTCCTGGTCTTCTGCAACTGTAACAAAGAGTTAATTATTTCTTTCTCTTCAATGATCCCCAACTTTTTTTGTACTGCGCACTACGATCATAATGATTATCCTGCAAAAATTTCTTTCTAGGATCTTGCATCCACTCGTTAGTCCAAACATTCTTTCTATGCATAGGTATCACATATCTTTCATTATTCTTATCAGATCTATTATATCAAATTTTCTTTCATCTAACAATGCCCTAGTTTTCAAGCTAGGAAAAAATATATCAATCATACCTAAATTCATGCTTTAGAAACAAAAATTTCCACTTATTGAGCACAAAGCTTCCATATCTAAAACCTTTCACTATTCTTACCTTTATCAGAGCACAAAGCTTACACTTCTTACCTCTTTTCTTCAGATATGGATTCTTTTCTTCAGCACAAAGCTTCGTAGGTTGAGTAGAGTATTTTGCATCAGAGGGACAGATCTATGCACACAATTTCCACAAGTTCAGGATGAATCTTTGCACAAAGATTCTTCTTCCTTAGTTCCCAGTAATCACAGTTTTAGGTCCCGGCAATGGAACCATTTGTTGGCACAGGGGCATACCCAGGGTTCAATGCTACAACAATGCACCAACAAAACTCTAACTACCGGCCCTTTCGGAAACACCTGTGAAGCAGATGAAATGTCACCCGAGGTAGAGCCAGGGGTGATTGCAGGACTCAGGTGTCTGCAACCTTAGCTGGGATCTAGATCTATGATTACATGCTTAACAAAGAACGTAGCATCAATTGTTTGGCTAGAATTAACCCTTATCTCACTCCACAGATAACATAGAGAATTGCAGTATATACTTAGATCTAAGATGATTCAATACTTAGCAGCATACAACAGATCGGATCTGGTAGACCAAGTACTTAGAAACTTCATACACATAAAATCTATCATCTATACACATCTAATAAGCACAAAGCATAAGTAAATCTATCTAAACATGTCATAGCACTTAACAAGAGAGGGAAAACACATGTAAGTAACAACACAAATCCTGATACACAGATTTATGTGGTTCACCCCCACCCTGGGGCTACGTCCAACAACTCTTCTTCTTTATTATTGTTGGCCAATCGGTTACAAGCACAGAGCCTCAAAACCTACTCTGTGCAGGAAAAGAGATCTGCGTAGCTCGATAGATCCTCCTTCCCCGAGTAGCTCTAAGCATAAAACCTTCTTACAATCCATGCACTCAGCACTTACAATACTTTCACTCAACTCTGAAAGTATATCACACAGATCAGCTCTTAGCACTAAGACACTTCTCAAGTGTCCTCCAAAAAGGTCCCTTCTTACATAGCCTAGAATTATACTTATACATTACAAAAAGGGGCCTAAACATGGGTAAACCCATGGGCCGACATCCCGGTCCTGTTACATTATCCCCCAAAACCCAAAAAGGACCCAAAAGGGGGTCTAGCTTCCATGATATCTGCTTCACCTTGCGCTCCATATTTGACAGGCTGTTGAAGTCCCAAAAATGGTCGAATATGACCAAGTGTTCCTCAAAAATTGGGCAAGGGCCAACAAAATCCTTTAGAAGATAATACTACAAATCCTATCAGAACCCCTACTCTTGAAGTTGGAGGATCTGGTATCTCACCTTCCCCACCTGGTTCATCTCCATCCTCTTCGAGAGGAGAGTCATCTGATGAGGGAAGTTTCTCATCTAATCCATGTCGACCTTCGACACCAACTACACCCATGGAAAACCAAAACAATCCTACTAGACCCTGTCTCGATCAATATGTTGTGGTTGTACCTAGACCTCAACACCCACTGCCGAAACATCCAGAGAAATGGTTACCTAAATTTGATCTGGATTCTAAGCAATCTGTCGAAGATCACATAAAGAAGTTTATGTTGGCCATTAGACTCTGAAGTGTAGAGAACGAATACATAGTATACCGACTCTTTCCTTATACATGTGAGGGCAATGCCTCCACATGGTATTTCTCCCAACAACCCCAGACTATTGTCTCTTGGGACAAATTCTAAACCTATTTCTTAGATAAGTTTGGAGACGATAAATCCCCTGAAGTCTTTTTTATGGAACTCTCTAGTCTAAAAATGAACCCTAAGGAGAAAGTAAAATATTTTAACCAAAGATTCTGTATGTTAAAGAATCAAATTCCCTCATATTCAATTCCTGCTGAGAGTCTAATTGTTGCATATTACACCAAAGCCCTGCACAATAATATAACAATTTGGGTTAAAAGGTCTAAAAAGTCTACATTGTTGGAAACTTTCGAAGAGGCAAGACAAATTGAAAAGGATATACTAATATTGAAATACAATATCAATAGTGAAGTTGAAGCAACTTAGTCCTCTAAAAAGAAAATAGAAATCCTTGCAAGCCCTCCCCCAACCAAAAGCCAACCAGAAAATTTAGACCTGGAAAGCTTGCAAAAATCTTTTCAAAAACTATCAAATCAAGTCGTTGACCTGAAGATATCAACCAAGGAGGCATCCTCAAGCAAAGGAAGTTTTAAACACCCTTTCAGAAAACCTTTTCCTCCCAATCGACTGAACTAGACCACTGAAGGTCTCAATTTTGAAAGTTTGCAGTACGCTTTGCAAACCATTCTTGAAGCACATGATAATTTTGTACCCCCAGAAAGTTCAGAAGACATAGTTGAATAAGAAATGGCTAAAGAAGAGGATTCATTGCCCAATATATTTGGACACTTTTCTGACAGTATTTTTCAAGCAAACTTTGGAAATGTCCACCCTTACAACACGAGAAGCAAAACACAAAGAAAATCATCTTCTGAAATGAATAATAATGTGCTTCCAAAACAGTAGAAACAAGCTGAAATAAAACATAGTTTAGCAGCCCTGGTCTTGGAATATGACTCGATTAAAGATCTAAAAAAAATGAGGGCTACTATTTTTGTTTACAATATTTTGAAATTTCCTCTTATTCTACAGAAAATGCTTCAAAATATCGCAGAAAATGGTAAGAACAATGATCCTAGAAGTAAGAAGACTGCAGAAATCGGTTCTAAAATAGCCAAAAATATTCCCACTAAAATGATATCCAAACTTCTGAATAAAAGGGATCTATCTGAAAAAACTGTATCAAATGTAGATAAAATTGTTTCAGGGATAGCGGTGAAAAATCAATAAAATTCTACTGTTAACACTCGTAAAAATGTCCCGCCTTTCTTATTAAATTTTTAAATTTTCAATAGAAATGTACATAATTGCATGGTGGACTCCGGTGCATCATCAAATGTGATGCCTTTATCTATTTTCCAAAAAATTAACGCAGAAGTTCAACCTTCTAGTCTCAAAATCATTCAGCTCGATCGGACGAACGTTAAGGTAATTGGTGAACTTAAGAATGTTATGGTTAGGTTATCTTGTAATCCTAAAGTTCACCAAATTATTGATATCATTGTTGATGAAATCCCAGAATTCTATGGTTTATTTTTAAGCAGGGAATGGTCCGAGTAACTGCATGGCTACTTTTCCATAGACTAGTCTCATTTGTGGTTGCTGGAAAACAAACAGCCAAACAAAATCAGGTTAAACTGTGAACGCTATATCAAGCATATCATGACATATATGAATGATCCGAATGAACCCTTTATTGCATCCACTAATTCATTTGAAATGCAGGGAATGAACACTTTCTTTGGTAACTTCATGACCAAAATATCCCCCTTCATGTATCTCGGGAAACAATCAGAACTCACGAACTGTATTCAATCACAAAATCTACCAAATATGTCGAACATTGTTGGTGAAGCTCAAATATGGTCACTGTACTTCGACAGATCCAAATACAAAGAAGGAGTCGATGCAGTATGTGTACTCATTGACCCTGCAAGTAATAAGACTTTCATTGCTTGTCGATTAGAGTTCGAGTGCACTAATAATATTGTCAAATATAAAGCACTTCTACAAGGGCTTAATAAAGATTTGGATATGAATGTAATAAATTTAATGGTGTTCGGTGATTCGGAAATAGTGGTCAGACAGGTAAGAAACTCCATACACTGCTTGTCACCACATATGAGAAGTTACCAAATTGAGGTATGGAGCTTGATACATAAATTTTTAGCATTTAACTTCAATTCCATTCCTAGTCTAAGTAATTATGAGGCTGACCTATTGGCTAATGTCGCTTTTAAACTTTTTCCCGCAGAATGTCTTTCTTTGAATGCATTTTCAATTGAATTATTGTTCAGGCCATCGATCTCGGATAACATAACCAATTGGAGAGTGTTCAAAAATGATCAGAAGATTATCAACTTCTTGCATATGGAGGACACTTTCCAAGCTGCAATTATCGATGAGGGCACTCATGATGAAAACCTTCGCAACTTCATGGTAATATCAGATCCCAGATCTCCTAAATCGACATCTAATCTGGTAAACTCTATTCCCAGATCCATTGTAAGACTAGAAACGTTTTATGAATTACATGATAAATTTAGAGGATCAGTCAATTGTAAAATGAACATTTCTACCTTGACTTATGAAACGATAAATCTAGGGACTAAAGATAATCTGCAAAATATCAATTTGGGAACAGGATTCTTCGAACAACAATGATTCGCCTTTATAAAATTGTTTAAAGAGTTCAAGGAAGTTTTTTCCTGGACATATGATGATCTGAAAACATTTGATCCTAACATAATACAACATGTCATCCCCATCAAACCACAAACTTAGCCTTTTCAACCGAAATTAAGAAAGATGCAGCCCAAATTGGAACCGACTGTCAAGAAAGAACTAAATAAATTACTAAATGCAAAGATAATTTTCCCAGTGAGACACACATTGTTAGTGCCAATTCTCGCAAGGTAGTGTTTCTCTCCAATTTCAGGCCCTTGGTGTAAATGCATAGAAATGGGGTTTAAAACCCCATCAAATTCGTTTTATTCAAAGTCCGTAGTCATGAGCGTTGAGCGCAGCACATAGAAGAAGTCCATTTTGGGATTAAAATCAAGCGAGCGGTGATTTTTTTTTCAACGGTGAGGATCCACAGACTGAGCAGATCAATGGTCATCAGGTAAGATTGTGTTGCAGAGTTGCATGAGGTCTAGCACATGATCTCATCTCTTATGGACAAAATCATGAAATGATGAGCCATTTCAGAATTTCGGCTACCGGGAATTCAAAGGACAAAGGGTTTCTCTTCCACTGCATTTCGAAACCCCGAATCGTGAAATGTGAAAAGTGCCCAGGAGCCATTTCAACACTTTGGCTACTGTAACTTTAAAAGGTAGGGGGTCTCTCCTCCACTACATCGGGAATCGTCAAAACATGAAATGTGAAATTTAAAATCCCCTCAGGAGCCGTTTCAGCATTTTGACTACTAGAACTTCAAAAGGTAGGGGGTCTCTCCTTCACTGCATCGGGAATAGTCGAAACCCAAAATGAAAAATGTAAAATCCCCTCAGGAGTCATTTCGACATTTCGGCTACCGAAACTTCAAAAGGCAGGGGTCTCTCCTCCACTGCATCGGGAATCACTGAAACCCAAAATGCGAAATGTAAAAACCCCTTAGGAGTTGTTTCGACATTTTGGCTACCGGAACTTCAAAAGACATGGGTTCTCTCTCTTCCACTGCATTGGGAAACCCCAAAATGCGAAATACGAAATGTTGTTTCAACATTTCGACTACCGGGAGTCTGAAGGAAAAGGGATCGGCTCCTTTCGATCCTCAAGTCATGAAATACAAAAGGGCCTTTAGTGTTGGGCCCATGATCCTAGGGCTAGGGTTGTTCGATGGAAAAATGATCATGGTCATCAGTTTTAGTAGTCGATCCAACCGTTGATCCTGGAGGGTCATTTCTCAAGTTTGGGCACCAGGAAATTTGAAGGTAGGGGAAGTAGAAACCCCCGAAAGGAAAAAATGCTGAAACACCCTTAGAGAGAGGCACCAGGTCATGGTCCTGGGATATATTGGTGGCGGTTCCAGAAGAAAGGGAGGCTAGCCTCCAAGCCTTAGAGGTTAGGGACGTGGTCTTCTCCTGAGCATATCATCTCAGCCACTCCTTAGGGAAGCAATTAATGAAAATCGAGCAGGTAGATGAATCTTCAGCTTGAGCCATGAATGGAAGGTATGGGAGGCCTAGGGAAATCAGCCTATGGTACCCTTGTATGCAGGTTCCCCTGCAAGATCCATGCTGAGTTAAGGTGGCGTCTGAAGAAGGAGTTTCGTCCAGGTTTCACTGAGGAGTCTAGACACTCTAATTTGGACTTTAATGTCTCATCTACCTTCCTGTTGTGAAGGTGGCAAATTGCCCTGAGTATATATGCTTAGTTTTTGTATTTCCGTAAGGATGGATGGTAGAGCAGAGCTCCTGAATGTAAAGCTTTAACGAGGCCTCTGGTTCCTTGGATATAGATTGATATTTGAGACTTCTTATTTAATGGATGCCAACACCTTCCTCCCCCTTTCCTATGAATCTTAAGAGCCCAGGCATGGATGATTTAGCCATGTGTTGTAATGACTATATAATGTGTGTTTGATTATATTAGTTTTGCAACAGCTTAATTTTCTTGAAGTTTCTCAGATCTGAGAGGATCTCATATTTGTGACTTTTACTCCTCTTAAAGGCTGTTGGAAGACTAGATGTCCAGAGAAGACTTTACTTCCTTTGTTTTTCCCTCCACTTACTCACTACTATGCAAGTTACTAGCTTAAAATTAGATCAAGACCTCACCTGTCTTAGTTGTTCCAACCCAGTTTTCTAAGTTAGAGCGATATTGTTCTGAGTTTACTTCCATTCATCACCCTTTATCAACAAATCGTGACATTCAAACTGATGGGCCTCAGGCTTACTTCTACTGCAATCCAAGAGTGACTTCTGACGCCAACATTTCTGCTGCCATTGCCAGGGACAAAGTTGAAAATTTTCCCTGGGATTGCACGACATCAAGACTCTGATTTTGAAGGTGCATCAGGCATCAGAGCCCTACAATATTTCTACTGTGCACCTGGTGAATCCATTGTGATGAATCCACTGTGGAAAACCTGTCGTTTTAGTTGTGGCTTCCAAAGGTGGACACACGCAGCCCCATCCACAACTACCTCTAGCTACACCTGAAGTTGATCCAGAGGTGATTATTGGAAAAGGAAAGGCCTCTGAAGGAGAAACTCCCACTGCTGAACCAGGTAATTTGCCATCTCCTTTTGTAGAAACTCCATTTTCTTTTTCTCAGCTTCCTAGCAGACCTTTTTCTGAAGTTTCCCATTTCCTGAATTTTAGAAGTGTTCTTGTTGAGTTTTCCCCTCCTTGTCTGGGATTGGAGGGAGAAATCCTTATGATTCCCCTCCCCCCTAAAGTTGTACCTTGGCATATACTCAGGACCACAGAATATTTCCCTACCCTTCCTATTATTACTGTTGCTGCTACTGCACAGAGAGAAGCATCTGCTGACTCAAGCCCCTTAGCCTTCTCTTTGAATCCTCCATTATTTCCCCTTCTGCCTGAAAGCTCATTTCCAGTATCCCTTGTTCAAGCTCCTTCTCCTACGAGTTCTCCTCCACCTAATATTCCTATGGTAGGATAAAATCCCCCCATGACCAGAATAAAGGCTATAATAGCTACTAGGTATGCTCCCCTTGTGTTACCTCAGCCTCTCAATGCCCTCCCAGCATATGACCACATTAAGTAGCTGCCCAAGTTTATAGGTGAAGGAGACATAGCTGTAGAAGAACACTTGGAAGCCTTTTATATTTTTACAGATGATCATGTTATCATGCATGAAAAAGTATGGATGAGGATCTTCATCCATAGCCTTGAAGGTGAGGCTAGAAAGTGGTTTAGGGCCCTGTCTCCTGAATCTGTCGATGGGATTGAGGCTTTAGATAACGCCTTTTTGAGATAGTGGGGAGACAAAAAAGACTTCATTTATTACATGACAGAGTTCGGGTCTTTGAAGAGAAAGGAAGAAGAGTCTGTCTTTGATTTCTCCAAGAGATTCAATAAAATGTACAATAAGATCCCCGCTGAAATAAAGCCCTCAGAAGCCTCTACTAAGATCACTTATGCTAATGCTTTTGATCTCGATTTATGCCTTCTGTTGAGGGAAAGGAGGGCAACTACTCTGGCTCACTTGCAGGATGTAGTTGTGGAAGTAGAATCTAACATATTGGTTGTTGATCGACTGAGGAATAAGGCTAATAGAGACATATCCAGGAAGAGACCCAAAGCCTCCCCATCCAATTCCTCTCCCCTTCCTCTTCAGATGAACAAGGTAACTAAAGTGCTAAAATCACTTTCAACTAGAATGGAAAGGTGGGAGTTAGAAGGGAAGGATATAATCAGATATCAGTCATGCCTGAGGACATAGAAAAAACAACCATCACCACTCCTTGGGGCACATTCATGTATGCCAAAATTCCTTTTGGATTAATGAATGCAGAAGAAACATTCTAGTGAGCCATGGACATAGCCTTCAGCAGGGAGAAAGATTAGTTTGTGGTGATATATATTGATGACATCACAGTCTTCTCCATGTCATATAAGGAGCACCACTATCACGTGAGGAAAGTTCTCTTGAAATGTCAGAGGTTTGGCCTTTCCTTAAATGCCAAGAAATCTTTGTTTTCTATGAAGGAGGCGAAGTTGTTAGGCCATATAGTATCAACAGAGGGAGTAAGGATTGATCCCAGTAGGGTAGAGGCAATTCAGACCCTATCACTTCCCAAGTCTAGAAAGGAAGTTTAGGATTTTTTAGGGAAGATTAACTTTTTGAGGAGGTTCATCTCAAATTTTTCTGAATTGGTGAAACACATCACAACCATGCTCAGAAAGGGAAACAAAGTAAAATGGACTGCTGAACCCAGGGAATATTTTGTCCAAATAAAAAGGGCATTGACTGAGGCACTTGTGCTGATCAATCCTAATTATTCCAAGGATTTCCTAATTTTTTCTTTTGCTTCTTTTGATACAGTAGCAACAGTCTTATTGCAGAAAAATGAGGAAGGGCGAGAACAACCCATTTCCTTCTTCAATAAGGCATTAAGAGATGCATAAATTAGGTATGAGATCATGGAGAAGTAGGCCTATGCCTTGGTGAAAGCTCTCAAAGATTTCAGAGTCTATGTCTTGCACTCAAGAGTGACTGCATGCGTTCCTTCAGCCTCTGTGAAAGACATCCTTATATAGCCTGACATAAATGGGAGAAGAGGTAAATGGATTGCCAAGATCCTTGAGTTTGACCTGGAGATAAATCCCACCAAGTTGGTTAAAGGGAAGGGTTTATCCAAACTGCTGGCTGAATCTAATTGCAAGGTCTTGGGGGTTAGCTTTATCAATGCTTGCTCAGGAAATCAACAAGCTGAGTCACCTAGGAAAATCTCTCAGGGTGGCTTATCACTAGCAGAATGCGCCTGGTATAGAGATGTTTTGTACTTTCTACAAGAGTTGAAGCATCCTGATGGAATGGGAAAAAGAAAGGCAAGAGATTTAAAGCTCAAGGCGGTTAGATATTGCCTTATTGACCAAGTCTTATACTGGAGAGACCCTCTAGGGGTGTTTCTGAGGTGTATAAACCCACAGGAAGCCCAGAAAGTTATGTTTGATTTCCATAGTGGCCTTTGTGGAGGGCATCATTTCTGGAAGACCACAGCCCAAAAAATTATCAGGGTTGGGTACTACTGGCCCACCTTATTCACTGATGTATGCAGAGAAGTCAGAGCTTGCATCAAATGCAAAAGGTTCTCGGGAAAGTAGCAACTCAAATATTTTCCACAAAATCCTATAGTAGCTTCAACACCCTTTCAATAGTGGGGGTTGGACTTCATTGGAGAAATTCATCCTCCTTCAAGTGGCCAACATAGGTGGATCCTGACTGCAACAGAATATTTCACCAAGTGGATAGAAGCTGCCCCCACCAGGAGTGCTTCACACAAGGTAATTATCAGCTTCCTGGAGGATATCATAGCCAGATTTGGCTGTCCCAGAAGAATTGTCACTAATAATGCTACTTCTTTCAAGTCTGAGCCCCTAGTTAAGTTCTATGAGAAGTTCGAGATTTCACTAATTCTCTCCACTCCCTATTATCCTCAAGGAAATGGACTAGCAAAATCTTGCAATAAAAGTCTAATCAAACTCATAAAAATATTATTGGAAAATAATAAGAGGGCCTGGGATCCAAAGCTCAAATTCGCTCTATGGGTCGATCGAGTGACAACAAAGAAGTCCCTGGGAACCTCACCTTTTCAACTTGTTTATGGGACGAAGGCTATGTTTCCCACTCAGCTCGCTTTACCTATAGCGAAGTTATTTCAAGATCATGAAGGAGAGCCAAACCATATGGTCAGAAGAATTCATCAAGTGGTGGAACTGCAACAGATCAGGGAGCAGGTGATGGACATAGCTCATAGTCATCAAAAGAAGATCAAGCAGGCCTTTGACAGGAAGGTAAGGAAGGAGGAATTAAAGCTGGGAGATTTGGTGCTTAAGTGGGATGCACCCAGGGAGGATAGGGGAAAACACAACAAGTTTGATGCCCTTTGGATTGGGCCCTTCAAAATCTCCAAAGTATTCTTAAATAACACATACAGGTTGCAGGATTTGGAGGGTGAAGAAGTTTTTAACGGCCCAATAAATGGGCATTTCCTGAAGAAATGTTTTGTTTGAGCCTTAGATGGCTCCTCTGTTTTTGTAAATATTGTTTTTATTGTTTTCCTGTTTATTTTTGGCTTAATAAATGACTCCATAGCCTAACAAAAGGCAACCAAAACTGCAGAAGAATTTCTTAGAGCATTGCAGGGATGACTCTATCCCCCATGGAGCCTAATGTTAGCACCAATTCTCGCAAGGTGGTGTTTCTCTCTGATTTCAGGCCCTTGGTGTAAATGCATAGAAATGGGGTTTAAAAACACATCAAATGTGTTTTATTCAAAGGCCGCAGTCATGAGAGTTGAGCGCAACACACACAAGAAGTCCATTTTGGGCTTAAAATTAAGCGAGAGGGCATTTTGTTTTCAATGGCGAGGATCCACAGATGGAGCAGATTGATGGTCATCGGGTAAGCTTGAGTCATAGAGTTTCATGAGATCTAGCACATGAGCTCATCTCTTATGGCCAAAATCATGAAATGATGATCCATTTCAACATTTCAGCTACCAGGAATTCAAAGCACAAAGGGTTTCTCTTCCACTGCATTTCAAAACCCTGAATCATGAAATACGAAAAGCGCCTAGGAGCCATTTCGACGTTTCGGCTACTGGAAATTCAAAAGGCACGGGGTCTCTCCTCCACTACATCAGGAGTCACCAAAACCCAAAATGCGAAATGTAAAATCCCCTCAGGAGCCGTTTCAACATTTCGGCTACCGGAACTTCAAAAGGCAGGGGGTCTCTCCTCCAGTGCATCAGGAATCGCCGAAGCCTGAAATGGAAAATGTAAAAGCCCCTTAGGAGACGTTTCGATATTTTGGCTACCGGAACTTCAAAAAGAAGTGGGTCTCTCCTCCACTGCATCGAGAATCACCAAAATCCGAAATGTGAAATGTAAAATCCCCTTAGGAGCCGTTTCAGCATTTCGTCTACCGAAACTTCAAAAGACACGGGGTCTCTCTCTTCCACTGCATCAGGAAACCCCAAAACGCGAACTGCGAAAAGCCATTTCGGCATTTCGGCTACCGGGAGTCTGAAGGACAAGGGATCGACTCCTTGCTATCCTCAAGTCGTGAAATGTGAAAGGGCCTTTAGTGTTGGTCCCATGATCCTAGGGCTAGGGTTGTTCGATGGAAAAATGATCATGGATGTCAGTTTTAGTAGTTGATCCAACCATTGATCTTGGAGGGTCGTTTTGCAAGTTTGGGCACCAGGAAATTTGAAGGCAGGGGAAGTAGAAACCCCCGAAAGGAAAAAATTCCGAAACACCCTTAGAGAGAGGCACTAGGTCATGGTCCGAGGATACATTAGTGGCGGTGCCAGAAGAAAGGGAGGCTATCTTCCAAGCCTTAGAGGGCAGGCATGTGGTCTTCTCCTGAGCATATCATCTCAGCCACTCCCTGGGGAAGCAATTAATGAAAATCAAGCAGGTAGATGAAACTTCAGCTCGAGCCATGAATGGAAGGTATGGGAGGCTTGGGGCAATCAACTCATGGTACCCTTGTATGCAGGTCCCCTTACTAGAGCCATGCTGAGTTAAGGTGGCGTTCGACGAAGGAGTTCTATCCAGGTTTGAATAAGCAGCCTGGACACGCTAATTTGGACTTTAATGTCACATCTACCTTCCTGCTACGAAGGTGGCAAATTTCCCTGAGTATATATACTTAGTTTTTGTATTTCTATAAGGATGGATGGTAGAGCAGAGCCCCCGACTATAAAGCTTTAACGAGGCCTCTGGTTCCTTGGATATAGATTGATATTTGAGACTTCTTGTTTAATGGATGCCAACACCTTCCTCCCCTTTTTCTTTGAATCTTAAGAGCCCGGGCATGGATGATCTAGTCGGGTTTTGTAATGACTATATAATGTGTGTTTGATTATATTAGTTTTGCAACTGCTTAATTTTCTTAAATTTTCTCAGATCTAAGAGGATCTCATATTTGTGACTTTTTGTCCTCTTAAAGGCTGCTGGAAGACCGGATATCCAGAGAAGACTTTAATTCCTTTGTTTTCCCCTCCACTTAGTCATTACTATGCAAATTGTTGGCTTAAAATTAGATCAAGACCTCACCTCTCTTAGCTGTTCCAACACAGTTTTCTGAGTTAGAACGATATTGTTCTGAGTTTACTTCCATTCATCACCCTTTATCAAAAAATCATGACATTTGAACTGATGGGCCTCAGTCTTACTCTTGTTGCAATCCAGGAGTGACTTCTGACACCAACACACAATGGGTGTCTATTCTAGTTCCTATAAGGAAGAAAAGTGGTGAAATTTAACTCTGTGTCGATTTTCATAACTTGAACCGAGCGCCTGATAAAGACAATTATCTCATTCCCCTAATGGAATAAATTCTTCAACAGGTATCTGGTTCCAAATGACTGTCATTGTTAGATGGTTTTTCAGGATACAATCGGGTTCTCGTGTCTCCACAAGACCAGTTAAAAACCACTTTTCGTACCCCCTGGGGCACTTATGCCTACAAGAAGATGCCTTTTGGACTCATAAAATTCAGGGCTAGTTTCCAGAGAGAAATGGAAATTTATTTTCATGGCCTCATAAAACAATCAGTAGTGGTCTATATTGATGACATTATCGTTTTCTCCAAAATCAAGAAAGATCACTTGTCTCACCTTAGGACTGTTCTAGAATGATGCTGCAAGTATGGCATGTCTCTCAACCTTAATAAGTCATTCTTTGGGGTGGAACAAAGAAAACTGCTCAGGTTCATATTTTCTAGTGATAGAATGATCATCGATCCTGAAAGAACTCGAGCCATTGCCAAAC
>JZKD02S2066783.1:98347-112289 GCA_000966675.3 Picea glauca | reverse complement strand
CCATGCAATCCTTTTTAGGCCAGATTAATTTTGTCATAAGATTTGTCCCGAGTTTTTTAGAAATGGTAAGACCATTACGAAATTTAATTAAAAATTATGTTTAGTATCATTGGGGGCCACAAGAAATTCAAGCCTTTGATTCCATCAAAAAATCCATAGTGGAAGCCCCTTCCTTGATGAGCCCTGATTTCTCGCTAGATTTCACTCTTTACACTTTCACCTCCGATCGGTCTTACGGTGCTGTGTTAACAAAAAAAAATGTTGAACGCAATGAAATCCATATTTCCTTCATGAGCTCATCTTTTAAAGGGGCTGAACTAAATTACCCATCTATAGCTCAACATGTGTATGATGTTGTCAAAGTTGTAAAACACTTTCGATCATATCTGCTGAAATCTAGAACTAAAGTCATCATTCCTTACCCTGTCGTAAGAAACTTATTAGTACAAAAGGAACTAGGAGAAAAACAGGAAAATTGGATGACATCGTTACAAGAATACGACCTCAAAATAACTCCTGCACAAATTGTTAGAGGTCAAGGCCTATGTAAACTAGTGGCTAATTCAGTTGGAGAACAAGAAAGTCAAATTAATATCTCAACTGTAAATCAGCCCAATGAAAACCAGATCCGTTGCACACAAGTTGTTGCTAATTCTTGGTACGGTGATATAAAATTTTATTTGACACATGGATCTTCTCCTCACTATATTGATCCTAAAAACAGAAGAGCACTCAGGTTAAAATCTGCATCTTTCCATCTCATAAATGATGTATTGTTTCAAAAGAATTTCGATGGTGTTCTTATGTGTTGTTTAGAAAAAGAAGAATCATAAAAAGTGTTATCTGAACTACATGTTGGTGAAGCTGGTGGACACTTTGATGGAGACACCACTACTCACAAAGTGTTAATATCTGGGTACTATTGGCCCATGTTATTTAAATATTCCCATGCATTATGTCATAAATGCATAATCTGCCAAAAGGCTATTGGACAAGTGAAAAAGGCAGCATTCCCTTTGCAGCCTGTTACTATGGATTCACCTTTTTAGTAGTGGGGTCTCGACATCATAGGGCCAATTAACCCTACTTATTCATAGAAGTATAAATATATCATTACAACAACGGATTATTTTACCAGATGGTCTGAGGTTGCACCTTTGAAAGTGGTAAACACTAATCAGGTAGTATCTTTCCTTAACTCGAATATCATTGCTAGATTCGGTATCCCCAAATGTTTAGTATTTGATAACACATATTATTTCTCATCCCTCGATATGGATGTATTTGCCTTATAAAAAGGGATTAAATTGAAATATGTTTCCAGCTACTACCCCCAAGGAAATGGCCTAGCAGAATCAACAAACAAAAATTTGATCAAGATCATTAAGAGGATAGTCTCTAAAAACCACAAGAACTGGCACAACACTTTATTTAATGCACTATGGGATGACAGAGTAACACCCAAATATTCTGTTAGTAACTCTCCTTTCTTCTCCCATCTCTACAACTATCTCAGAAAGTCGGATCAATGCCTTATTAAAACTAGAGGAAGTAAGAGCACAAGCAAAGAAGAAGATGGATCAGCATCAACAGATTGTGAAAAGATGGTTTGATTCAAATTCTTCTTCAGATAGGAACTTTGAGGTAGGATATTTGGTTCTCAAATGGGATAAACCTCATGAGGGGAAAGGGGAAGACACCAAGTTTCAAAACCTATTGTTGGGACCTTTCATAATCATTGAAAAACTAGGTCCTAGCTATTTTCATCTACACAATTTGGAGGGACAACCAGACACCAGTGAATGGCCAAGCTCTAAAAAGGTATTTTTCCTGATGCTTCCAGATTCACCTCTGTACATATTTTCTTTTTAATTTTTCTTTTGTTTTTTGGATTTCGTTTCTTTTCATTTTACTTGTTTTCCCTACTTTATGAATAAACGTATGTCCGTGTCACCTTTTAGTTCATGAAGGGAAACCAGAATGCCTCATATGAAGCAACAATCAAGGTCTTTTCAGAGCATCAATGTTGTAAATTGCTAAAACGCAGACTAGATAAGGAAACTTTATGTTCGATGTAGGTTTCATGGTTTAACTTTATAATCATGAGCAGACACGATCATCATTAAATCTCTTTACATTGTCCCTGTTTTTATAGAAAAAAAATCAAGTATGATTTCCTATCCTTGAAAATTTATTCTTATCAGAAAACTAATTTCATATCATAATGAAGGTTATCGAGCGAAAAATTAAGGCTGGAAAATATCAAGTGTTCTGAAAACTGAAATTTTTAGCATCACCCCTCTCTTTTGAAGATCATTAAATTTATCAAATTGTATCTAGAGAGTTGTGGGAAGTGTCTTTAAACCCGCCAAGATACTGAACAGGTCTACTGGCAGTGGGTAAATGCATGCATGATGCCAAGACAAATTCACCAGGGTACTGAACAGGCATGATGGCAGCGAATCAATGTCGAGTTCAAGAAAATTATCAGGTATAAATTTTGATATTAATCGTAAGTTCCCTTCATTTTGAATTGATATTAATCATAAGTGCCCTTGATATTAATCATAGTGGGTTAATTAACATCCCTGTCGAGGCTATGGATGCCTACTAGAAGCAATGGCCCTGTCAACAGTATCAGAGCCATTGACTTGAATATCATTGCTTTCGTAATTAAAATTTGTCACCATATTTCATTTGAACACAAAGACATCTGAAGCTGGATTGTGTGATGTTTTCATACTTTGATTGGGATGCTTGATTTCCTTTTAACTATTCTTTAATCTTTAATCATTCTAATCTGTCCTAACATGAACTCATTGGTGATGCAGATATAACTGCTTCTCCCAGTAAGTCGTCACTATTGGCAGCCCTACATATTTTTCCTAATTTCAACGACAAACGACACTTCCTATAGCTACCTTCACCTCATCCTATAAATATTACTATTTGGGGGTGATTATTGGATTATAAAAAGACGTTTGATTATTCTTGTTTTATTTTTATCTTGTATTTTCATGCTTGATTCGTGACTGAAATCATGAATCAAGCATGGAAAATTAATTTCGTATTATATCCGTATTCAAAGCCTGGTTTTTAAAGGTTCATGGTGATTACTTCATATTTCTTACTTGAATAATTTTCCTTTTGATTTTATCAAATATCGATATAATGCCCATGTTGATTTGCATTTGGACTGTAAGCTTATTTATTTGAATCCTTTGATTATCAACTATAATTCCAAATATCGATTCGCATTTGGATTGTAAAAACATATCCATTGCAACCCTTTTCAAATCGACTATATCCATTAGATGACGTGGGAATTAAACGCACCAGAACTATATTGTGTACTTCAGTTTGGTTGGCAGAATGAATTGACAGGATTCTCATTACGAGTTAAGGGTTTTTTTAGTTCTATGTACTCGGGGCTTTCATTACCTGGAGTGTTAAAATTCCATAACCGAGACCTTCATGTGTATGTTGTGATCACGCAAGTGTTCTACTTGTTTTGTTTCCATAGTATCCGCTCAAACTTGTCCCTATTACTTATGACATCTAAATCCACAGTAGTGTGAGTCACCCTTGTTATAGTCTGGTCATACCCTTAATGGATCATGTAGTTCGAATAGATCCGAATAGATCTCAAGTGTTGTTGTCCCATGATGATGCGATCGAAGATTTGAAAGGCCAGTGTTGGGATATTTTTATTAAGAAGTTCAAAGGGTATAACCTTCGCGTGGCCAAAGAATTCACCCAAACGTTTGATGGATACAGAGCGAAGGTTGGTGATATTTAGTTGGAGGTGACTAAAGATTTTTTTAGTTAAGCAATGGGGCTTCCTCTCTCCAGTCAGAAGTGGTTTAAGAACTTGAAGATTGACGAAGTTCCTTGGAGTATTTTCATGACTTCCAGAAAGATTGATTGTTGTGAGAAAGGTAATCCTATTTCCTTGCTTAAGGTTAGGTGGCAAGGTCTATTATCAATTCTTAAACAATTTATTACCTGTGAGGGTCGTTATGGCCTGGTTTTTCTTTACCATGTGTGATTTCTTATGCATTTTATAAGCTTCCATTTAAATGTGTCATTTTATTTGCTAAGAAGTCTGTACAAAATGTCGAAGAGATACAAGAAGAAGAGCCTTGACTCTAGCCTATTTCACCATGGTTTAATTAAAATATTGTTGGTTCATCATTTGAAAACCTTGGGTGATGATTGGGATGGGTTCTTAGCTTGAAACGATTTTATTACAACCCTTCTTACAGAAACCCCTGTGTTGGATAAGCATGTGATAGAGAAACGTTTCGATTTCTCAAGTGACAAACCAGATCCTTTGAAGACAAACCCTCATCATGAGGAAACAAATGGTCACTCTTCACCTGAACAACAGAAGGTCAATACCGAGTTAAATGATACCATTGTGCATGACGTATTTGTTGGCCCTAAAGCTAATACGAAACCCTGTATTGACAAGTCTTGGAAACAAAAGCATGCAATGGTAGGGTTTCAAAATAAGAGGTCTGGACAACTCATTTCAATAATTCTGCGTAATCTCTCTAAGCCTCATGTGAGCTCGATCGACCCGATCGAGATCCATGAGGATCTAGATCCCAAAATTGAGAATTTTCTCGCAGAACAAGATCCCGACTGTCATAAGTCAGATCCTAATCAACCATTTGACTATGTTAAAAATCTCCCACCATGTCTTGAGGATAGAAAGGGGTTTACTGGTATAAATATCGTTCAAGGGCCGACAATAGGTAGTGTTGATGTTCTTACATCCAACTATACTCTCCATTGATAGGTTACTCCTTCTGTGCATTGTGAAGTCTGCTTGCATTGGATTGAACAGTACTATAAGGACATTCCCATTCTACAAGAAATCATTAAAGATCTCACAAACCACAATGAATTGCTCATAAAATAAAATCGTGACCTCAAGGAAAATGAACAAAGACAAGACAAACATCTCAAAAAAATAGGCAACATTGTGATAAAGAATGCAGACAGTGTGAAGGCCATAATAAATTCTAAGATATCTTGATCCTTTTTAGTTATGAGTTAAATGGTAAGATGATTCTTATTACAGTCATGTTGTTTTTTTTTTTTAAATTAAATCAAATCAACTTGGATTTCTCTTACCAATATAATACTAGCTACAAAAATGAGAGATTTTGTAGCCAAGTCATTTTCATATAAAATTTAGTAATTATTTGTTAATAAAATATTTAACTTGTTCTCATTTCATTTTTTTTTCAGGACATGGTATATCTAATGTTGATCTTATGGGATGGAACATGCTCGATCTAGTTGATTAGTTATCTCCTTTTGTTTATTTTGTAAATAGGGAAAACATTCATAAATTTTTGAAGATACAATTTGATCATGGGTGGTTGTAGACCCCCATACTTGTAATGTTTTGATCTTATGGGATCTGATCTTATCCTCAGAGATAGGGAGATCATATTTCCCAAAGACACTTAAAAAAACCATGCATTTTGTAAGTGAAAGGGCATCTTGGCCTAGAGTAGAAGATGGACAAATGATTCCAAGACTAAATGAAACAACGCATAAGCATTTTGGATTTAAAATTTTGTGAATGGTGTTTTCATTGATGTTTTGTTAATCATGGTATATTAATAGGTCTTGTAGATTTAGACTCAATGATCTATTATGTTTGGGATGATCGTGTTATAAATATCGTTCATAATTTGTTGCTCTAGATATTGACACTGTGATCATGTATTTAATTTGAATGACATGATCTCTCTTTGATTTTTAGTTGAATAATGAAATGCAATGTGTTACACTCAGATTTATCTTACTGTAATCACTTGCGATCATAAGATCACAGAGTTTATTTGTATTACCTATTCTGTTATTAAATTTTAGTTACCAAGACAGGTTATGAATTTATTCAGAACATTTGCACTATAAGTCTATTGTAGATTTATCTCATAGGCGCAGTGGATGGATGCTTCTTATTTAAACAGAATCCCAGATACATTTCATAAACTAACATCAGGTTAGCTCCTTTATGTTTCTAATTTATGTCAATTATGCATAGTGAAACCAGAAAGTTTAGATCAGCTTTTGAATATCTGTACATCTGTGTTTCATAGTCTAGTTAATTCATGATTTGTTAGATTAATATAGAGAAAACAAAAAATATTTGAATGTGCTTTCTTTATCTTCTTCTGAAAAGAAATTATTTTCACATTGATTTCATGATTTCCCAGTAAAACTCACAACCTGTAAATGTTGTTCATAAATGGGATTTTTATGTTTTCTTGTTCTGCCTAAACACATTTAAAACAGTTATATCAGAGTAAGTATATATATATTATAGTTGTTAGCATTAGTTAGTTATTCCTTTCTTTTCATTTTCTTTTTAGGATTTTAGATTGGCTAAAGGAGCCATTAAACCTGTCAAAATGAGTTACACCAAACAACTTGGGTTACTCAGACAACTCTGGACCGGACTTGTTCTTCCAGTTGACGGACGATCAATTTCTCTCGTCAACACCTTGTTTTGGGTAGTTTGGTGTATCAACTTCCCGTGGGTGTAACTTTGGTATACGATCTTTGTTTGGGGCATATGTAACTCGTTGGAAAGGTATCATCGATGAGATTCATTTTGGGGGTTTAATCAATAACATTGGAAATTAGTTAGGTGCTCTATTCTGAAAAAACTTCATTTAGGCCCCCAAAATGGCCCCGAAAGTTTAGGAACCGAAAAACTGTTTAATATAGTAAATTGCAAGAAGACTGTTTTGAGCCAATTGGAATAGGTGGGTGACCACCGATATCCACCTAGATCAATGAAAACCAAGGGGACCACTGTAGACACTTCTTCAAATACATCCATTACTTCTAGAGACTTCCAAAATTGCTTTGGGACTTCTTCTAGGGTTGACATAAATGACAACCAACTTTCCAACACATACATGATTTTTTTAGACAATTGTCTTAGGTTGATGGAAATTTTGTATGGATTGTTGGTTTTCATTGTTTTCAACCATGGGAGAGTGATATTTTATATTGATGTCAACCCTTAGTGATTGATGTCAACCCTTGGAGAAAGTCCGATAACAAATTTTGGTAGCACAAAGGTTTGAGTAATGGACACAAGTTTATTTTATGTATAATAGTATGATTTTTAATATATTTGAAGTTAATACTATTATATATGGGTAGTACATGTCATTCCATTTCCGTTGGTATGTGGAACATCACATAACTCCTCACGGTTAGAGATTTATGGCCATGTGAAGTTGGAGAAACCAGGTTTGGGTAATGGACCCAAGTTTGTTTGATGTATAATGGTATGAGTTTTGATATGTTTGTAGGTAATACTATTCTATATGGATAGTAAATGTCATTCCAATTCTAGTGGTATGTGGAACACCACATAGCTTCTCACGGTTTAAGAGTTATGGCCTTACGAATTTTGAGAACCCTCATGAGTCATCTAGAAGCCCCAAAAGGTCAAAGTAGTCAAAGTGGTTTAAGAGATTTTTAGAAGGTAAATAATAATGTGAAGTGACAAGTGTACTATAATTCAAATTAAATACAAAAGAAATTGTTTAAATAATAAAATTAATGGAGAAATTACTAAGTTGACAAGTGGTTAGAAGTGGGTTAGCCCTAAAATAATGAAAGTGGTTTAAGATGGTTAGAAGGTAACCCCTTGAGGTAAAGTGAAGTGATGAGTGTACTATAATTCAAAGTGGATAAAAAATAAATTATTTAAATAATAAAGTTAATGGATAAATTACTAATTGGACTAGTGGTTAGAAGTTGGTTAACCCTAAAATAAGGAAAGTGGGTTAAGATGGTTAAAAGGTAACCCCTTGAGGAAGCTACATGAAAGTATAAATAAGAGGAAAGTCTCTCTCATTTTAAATAACACTTTAGCATATTGAATATATACAGGTGACTAAGGTAACCAAAGGATATCTAAGCTGAATTTCAAAGAGAAGGTGAAGTAAAGAAGGCCAAAATTCAAGGGAGGATAAATTCTTTTAATGATGCTTTCTAAGATCTATACAACAAATATTTCGTGTAGGGCACGCTCTACAAGTTATCTCTCTAGAATAAGCCATGATTCAACAAGGTACATAGTTATTATTATTTCAAGTTAGGTTGTTGACTAATCCAAAACTAGTCATGTGAGACTAAAGACGAGTTTGATGAAAATGTTACTCTCTTGTTGTTAAAGTTAAGGAAGGTTTGCAGGTATGTGATCATATACACCAGGTCTATTACAGAGTTACAAATCAGATTTGTATGATGAAATTGATGAGGGATTTTGGTTGAGGTACATGTTGGGTACATGGATGAGACAAGTAGTTGATGATTTGGCACATAAATGAGGTGTATAGTTGATGATGTTGGTACATCTTGATGAGTCATAGTTGATGAGTAGTTGATGCATGATTGGTGCATACTTGGTACGTGGTTGGAGGAACTTGTTATTATTATTGTTGACACATGGTTTATGGATGATGTAGCATACTTTTATTGGTATATTGTTAGAAGAATATATTGATCTTGGTGATGATTATGAGTTGTTTTGTTATGATTGGTTGATGCACATATTTGAGAGTTGTCTTGGTGATTGATCTTGGTGAGTAGATCTAATTTGGTTGATAATATTGATGAGACAGGTTGTTGTGATAGGTTGTTGGGACAGGTTGTTGTGACATGTTATTTGTACTGTTTTGGTGCATGGTTGATGCACTTATTCATGGTACAGGTTGAGGTATAGATTTGGTACACGGTTGATGCACTTGTTCATGGTACAGGTTGAGGTACAGGTTCGTGCATGGTTAAAGAACTTTTTTATGGTACAATTTGACTACAAGTTGTTTGGTATAGGTTGGTGCATGGTTTATGCACTTGTTTATGGTACAGGTTGATTACAGGTTGAGGTACATGTTGATGCATGGTTTATGCATGGCTCAGGTTATCGGTATAGGTTGTTTGGTGTAGGTTTATTAGTACAGGTTTACCGCAGTATATCTCACAGTGATAGTGCAACAGTGGTTCCATCATTCTACTTACACATCAGGGCGGTTGGATGGGGCAAGGACAGGTGGTTGTAGCCACCTTCTAGTTATAGCCATGGAATAAAGGGGGTTGTAGCCTCCTTCTGGTTGTAGCCAGAGAATTGGGGAGTTGGAGCTTCCCTTAGGTTATATCCTGAGAAACTAGGGGGTTGGAGCCTCCTTTTAGTTGCGGCTGGAAAAAAAAGGAAGTTGGTGCTTCCAATGAATATAATTCTTAAAGACATATAAGAAAAATAATTATGTGGTTTTCTCCCGCTTTGGGTTTCCACGTAAAACACTAGTGTACTGTGTATGTGTGTGATTTCTCATTTGTTCATTGTTTATTTACTCTGCAACTATTGGATGATAATGCTACATTGATATAAAACTTTCATTTTATAGTGAAAAAGTATTAAATTTCTCTATTACTGATTCACCCCCCTCTCAGTAATCCAACATCTTTCACAACCACCCACATCCAAGATTATAACTTTGGGAACTCTAGAACACATGGAGCCTTTTATCAATGATGCATAGAAAGAGGCATACAATGAATATAAGGGCTTCAAGGAGGTGTTTCAGTAGCTACATGGACAAATTCATATATAATAATCTGATGCTAAGGTTGACTATTATTTCCAGAACGGATTAATCTACAATCTCGACAAGCACTATTTTCCTAAAGTTGAATTATTGCATCTTATTAGAGAGTCTCACACCTCCAAGGTCGCATGACAGTTTGGTTTTGGGAAGAGAATTGCTAACTTGTATAGGTATGTGTATTGGTGCATAATACAAGAATATGTAGCACGATATATTAGTGGATGTATACTTTGTTTTACTAGCAAACCCAAAAACATGATGAAAAGTCTATACCATCCCTTACCTGTACCCACTTGACCATTGGAAATCATTTCCATGGATTTTGTGGGAGGTTTACCAACAACCAAGAAGGGGTATGACTATATATTTTTGGTAGCTGACAGGTTTAACAAAATTTGCATTCTCATGCCTTTCAAAAAGACCATCAATGGACAAGAAGCAACAAATAATTTCTTTGAACAAGTCTAGGTTCACTTTGGTATACCAAGGAGAATCATCTCAGATAGGGATACCATTATTCTCAATGCATTTTGGACTACATTGTGGGAGACAATGGACACTAATTTGAAGAGGAATGCAACATTCCATCCACATATATATGGGTAGGAAAAAGTAGTCAACATGAATTTGGTGCAACTTTTGAGGGGATACCATTATAAGCATCCAAAGACTTGGGATGACAATATGATCTATATACAACACTCTTATAATAGAGCATTCCATAAGTCTACTGGTAAGTCCCCTTTCGAATCTTTCTTTGGGTATTTTCCACCTTCACCCTTAGATGTTGTATATGGACAAGAAGGAGGAGTGAGGGAGGATCTCATTGGAGATGCATTAAAATAATAAAAAATTGTTGAGAAGATTAGGAAGATCCATTTTCAAGTACAAGAGACATTGAAGAAGTCGTAGGAAAAGTAAAAGGCTAGACATGATCAACACATAATAGAGAAAACATTTAGAGTGGGAGATGGAGTATGGTTACAATTGAATAAGGAAAGACTACAAGGTCTTGGTAAGAAAATCAAGGCTCTGTGATATCATCCTTTTGAGCTATTGGAAAAAGTGGAGATATTTCATAGAGACTCAGTCTACCCCCATACATGCACATCTACTCAGTAGTGAATGTGGAGAATCTCAAACTTTTTGATCCCTCCATGTTGGATAAGGAGGAGGAGCACCTGCTACCTTCCATAGAGGATTTAGCACCAAATTCTCAAACATAGTTAGTAGAAGACACAATTTTCTAGAAGCGGTCTAGAATTACAAGACAAGGGAAACATGACCTTTGGGAGATTGGGTTGAAAGAACAACTTCTAGGAAAAGGAAAGTGGTACTCTAGGGAGAAGGTAGAGGAGAAACTTGCTCACATAATTCAATAAATATTTTGGGGACCAAAGTCCTCCCTAAATGGGGAGGTATGATCCATATTGGATCATTATATTATTTGTCATCTATCTCAATCCTTTCAAAGTGGAAAAAATTGTAGGAATTAGCTTGTAGGGCCATTTTAGTGGCAGGTCCCAGTTTGGAAGATTGGGGTTTGGAACCTTCCAGGGCCATTTTGAGGCATCAAACAACATTTTTTGGGGTTAACAATTTCCTAGTGTTAGCACTCTGTAAATTTTGTTTGGTTGATAGAAAAAGGACATAGGTAATTGTTTCAACCCGCTTTAGAGCTGAGGCACTAGCCTGTCCAACTCAAAGAGGGATATCTCGTGTCACTTGATATTTCTTTGGAAATCGATGGCTATATTTGGTTTGTTTAGGGGTTTTTAATAAATTTTCTTGCAATGAAGGGTAGGAACACTCAGGAATATGGAGTCAAAATTATGAAAGTGAATGAAAACAATGATCAGCCGATAGAACTCTCCAGACGATAAAGGATAAATGAGGCAATGAATATGAGTTATATTTGAATTTAAGTAGAGTGTAGGAAGATGGAGAAAACAAATAACTACATCAGAGCATTACTGAAATGAATTCTGAATTCGTCTAGAATAAAATTACACAGTTTAAATTGCTTAAGCCAAGAGCATCACAAGATGAATTATGGGCCTTTAAACTCTCCAATTTAAACAGAAGAAAATGCAAATGGAATAAAATATCACAGGAAATACATACAATGAAGGAAGACAAAACTCATATCACCACCATTAAAATATTTTCATAGAGACTTCAAATCTTCTGCATATATATTCAATTCAGCTTCAAAAAGTTACAGTAGAGTTCGAAACAACCAAAAAGGTGCCCATGCACTTTTGCCAACATTAATTCATTCAAATGTATCAGTATTTATACAATTCGATTACAATGGCTGAAACTGAAACATTTCATCTTCTAAAACAGATTATAATAATTTCAATTGACAGTCTCGGTATAAGAACCGATATATAATGATTAAACAAAAGGACATTTCAAAACTAGGGACGGATTTCTCTGACTACTCAAATTCCTTTACGACATCTGTCTTGCCCTGATCTTTTGTCGACCTTGATGGCTTGGTGACACCTGGAGGTTAGTTACTAGTTACGGGAAAACTGCATTTTGTTTTTCCCAGCCGCACAATTTTCTTCCACAATGAGTCAAAAGGAATCTCTTAATCCATCATCTCCTTTATCAAAATATACAGGTAAATGCATGTAGCGTAGGACATAGTCGGTAGCCCAATTTTCACTATTTTAAACTGATTCAAAATATCAAAGTCCGCAGCAAACTTGGGACTTTCAGACTTTCCTCCACTTCAAATTTGGAATGATCCATTCTACACTGAATGAGTAGAGAATTGTAGTATTCTTGATTGTATAATTTACCTTTGCCATCCAAAAATGGTGGGAGGCCCTTGATAAACAATTGTTCAAATGTATCCTTAAAATCCTGTATATTGTGCTCCATTTGCATAGCTTTGTTTTAAATCGATTTGAGAAAGTTGTGTTTGGAGATGATCCTCCTGGCCCAGATGATCAAGGCAGTACTATCCTTTACCCCAATAGTATGAATATCAACAGTGGACACATAATTTAGAAAATCAATAGCATTTTGGGCCTATTCTAATGGTTTCTTGTGTTACACATAAAAATTACTCACTTTGATAGTGTCACAAGTGTCGTCATTACAAAGGTCACAAGTGTCGCATTTTTCTCACAAGGTCGTAAGTGTCGCATGTTGCTCGCAAGTGTCACAGGTGTCAAAGAAAGCATGCTGCCATGATGCCTATGTCATGCCTATAACGACATGAAAAGGACACTTGAAACACCTCAAACATTTGATTTGGGAGAGGAGAAATGAATCAGCAGGCTTGCAAACCTTTTTCCATCTGAAAGCACCTCAAAAACTAAGTTTTTGGAGGGGAGCACTCCCCCTTACACTATCTCGGAGCACCGACGCTCCCCCTTACACTGTCAGGGAGCGTTATAATGCTTCCCTAGCCCTTTTGAGGGAGCGTTATAGATGTTGAGATTGTTGGCGCCCCTAAATCCCACTAGGGAGTGCTACAGCGCTCTGATAGCCCTTTTAGGGGAGCGCTACCTATTCTGGGCAGTTATTAAGCTATTGAGATGAATGGGGGAAGCATCTTTTCATTCTTGAAAGGAAGTTGGATTTGAATCCCTAGTCCAGCCATGATCTTAGGGCAGATCCTCAACTGAAGGAGGCAAATCCTCAACTTCCTCAAGGATATCTCAAGTGGTTGAAGCCTCTCCAAGGCTATATAAGAAAGCTTTCTAATGGTGAAAGAGGAATGGAAAAAGGAGAATCACACCAAACTTATGATCTCATAAGTGGTGTTGGAACAAAGTTGATTGGGGGAGAACTGAAGATATGAAACTTATGATCTTGGAGGGAACTCACGGTCAGCCAAAGGAGAGTGATCATTGGAGTTTTTGTTATCTAGGTTGTGGATATTTCAGGCAAGGGTTAGACTAAGAGGACTTGACGAAGTTGTTGCATTCGCATCTATGATTGTAAGTACTGTTGTCGTTATTCTCATCAATATGACACGCTTGGCCTATTTATTTCTAGTTTGTGTCTAATGTCACATGAAATTATCATTAATTGATAGATCTGTTTTCAAGCTAATATCAATAGAGTAGGAAGTGGTCGTATCTTATTTTTTCCATAGAACTCAGCGAGGAGCAAAGGATTGGAGCGCAACTCGGAGCGTGCAGGGACAAACGTCGATAAAAGGTACCTCTGTCATCCTTCCTTCTCATGTGTTAGTTTAGATATATTTGAAAGGAAGTCAGTGTCCATGTTAAGCATTTTCTGTCTAGAGTTAGGGTCAAGCTCTT
>JZKD02S2066783.1:77248-93844 GCA_000966675.3 Picea glauca | reverse complement strand
AGCTATTGTATCCACCCTTTTCCGTGTGATATCTTTCCCTCATGATGGAAGAATTGTGACTATTGATCAACTTTCATTCATCGGCCCCGACTGGGTTTCCTCCCTAAGTGGTTCTTATATCTAGACAGTATCAACCCCTCCGCATGTCAATTATGTGGCATTGTCTCCCATGACCTCAACTTCCGATGATTTGGATCTGGTAGTTGACATGGTGATCTCTTCGGTAGGGTTATTGGAGCCTGATCTCCTTACCCCTGCCACAACCCTCGACATGTGTTCCTTCCAGAGTGATTGTCTTCCATCCAATGAAGATATCTTGGAAGCCATGACCGAGTTTTGTCCCTTGACATGGTATCCTTCCAGAGCATTATCCTCTCGGAAGCCATGATCAAGAAGCAACCACGAGCATAGTTTCTCTTATATGTGGCAAGCTCGTTAAAAAATGAAATAGAGGTCACGAGCATAGTTTCTCTTCTTTGTGGTAAGCTCGTTAAAAAATGAAAAAGAGGTCACAAGCATAGTTTCTCTTCTCTGTGGAAATCTCGTTAAAAAATGAAACAGAGGCCATGAGCATAGTTTTCTTCTTTGTAGCAAGCTCATTAAAAAATGAAACAACAATCTGGAGATCGAACCTAGAACCTTGAGCATAGTTATTTTCCTGTGTCAAGCTCGTTCAAAAATGAAACATCAATCCAGGGATCGAACTTGGGACCTTGAGCATAGTTCTTTTCCTATGTCAAGCTCGTTAAAAAATGAAACAATCACCTCTCCCTTCAAGTTGAGTCTTTCGCCAGATCTCGTAGATGTCGAGTCAAGTATTTCGTTAGGTCTTGTTTTTGAACCTTCATTTCATCCACCTGTATCCTTTTTCTCCATCTAGCATAGAAATTGGTGACAACTTCAAAGTCAGTGAATGAATTAAAGCTTGGGAGGCATGTCTCTAGCCTTTGATGATCATTCTGGAGCTAAGCCACCAACTTTCAAGCTGGGGGCATATCGAGCTTAGTCTTTGTTATTTCTCGTGCTCGTAAATACACGAGAATGCAACCAGGTAAACTTTTATCTCTTTTTCAGACCTGTATGGATACACAAACACACGAAAAAGGAACCCCCCTAGAGTCTACTTTAAACCCTTTTCGGACTCTCTAAATATGAAAAGATTGTCGAGTGACCTTGCTTCCTTTCACACTCATTAAAAGGTCAGAAAGGGCATATTTCAAGCGATAGTTTAACCCTTTTTCGGTCTTGTTGGACTACTGTACGAAAAAGGAACTGAGAGAGTTCTCTTTTAAGTGTTTTTCCAAACTCTATAATCCTAAAAAACCTTTGATTTTTTTGTCTTTGGACTCGTTAAAGCACACATTGACAGACCCATATGGGACCGAACCCTTACTTCTTCCGGTTCGTTAAACCAAGGAAGAGGAACTTACTGAAGGTGATTTATATCGAGCATGTGTTATCCTCCTCGAGCTCATTAAATCAAAAAGAGGTACTCATCTATCTGGATGGGGGAAAAAATTGAAAGGAGCAAGCCAAGCAGTCTCTTGAGAACATCATCCAACACTTCTTAGAGTCGCCCTTGAACACAACACTTTGTCATTTGCACATATCATAATCCGTTGAACCTCTGCACTGAGCCAATCCTCTGAGTTCCTTTCGCTCCTTTGGGTCACCCGACGCAAGTCACGATACCCACTACATATTTTTGGTCCATGTCACGTTTTGCTGTTGTGCCTCAGTGTTCAAGGGAAGTATCCATCTCGAGAGTCATCCATCCCAAATATCTTGCCTCAAAACCTGTGTCAGTCCATGTCCATTTGATCTGCCAATTACATCTCCATGTCTGTTTCATGTCATTGATGGGGGATACATCAAGGCCCTCCCTCGACGAGTCTATTCCTGTCGACTCCAACACATTATCTGGGAATCAGACTTAGAAACCAGTTAGTACTTTGGGACCTGCATGCCTCAATGGCAGGCCTCCTCATATTTAACAGTGGGTTTACATCATTGACCCCTGATCGAATGATTCCATGGATGTTCGACTTCAGCTCACCTATTCACATTCACTGGAATGTACTAGGGTACCTTGGGAATCATTGACATTAATCGTGATCTCCCTCGCACTTGTTAACGGTTCACACAATTGACCGGTAATCAAGTGGTTTCTGCCATGTTCGACATCATGACATCTATTCACATGGTTATATTCATACCATATTAGTATTGGTAAGAAGACCCTGGGTGGAGTGATCAGTTTGATATATACTTTGCCTAGGTTGCAATGGAGTTTCTCTTGAACAATGACACATACATTGTTACATAGATCCACTTTGTATTGGTCGTGGCTATGTCTTGTCATCTCGTAGACCCACTGTGTATTCTTCATGACTACGATCAGTCCGAGTCATCAGAGTATAGATCCACATTGTATCTTCGGTGGCTATACCTTCTTGTCAATACAATTATGGATCCGTAGTGTATTTTTGGCGGCCATATCTTGCAAGTCTTGATAACCCAAGCATAGGTATGCCTGCCTTGGGTTTTGAAATATGTCATGATATTTGTTGGATGTTTGTGTGCAGCTTCTATCAGGTTCTCTGATTCTATACCCTTTCTTGAACATCTATAAAGTATTTCAGTCATCAGTTCGCATCTTGTAACTTCATACTTTGGGGGGCAATCTATTACACATCAAAATTACTCACTTTGATAGTGTCGCAAGTGTCGTCATTACAAAGGTCATAAGTGTCGCATTTTTCTCACAAGGTCACAAGTGTCGCATGTTGCTCGCAAGTGTCACAGGTGTCAAAGAAAGCATGCTGCCATGATGCCTATGTCATGCCTATAATGACATGAGAAGGACACTTGAAACACCTCAAACATTTGATTTGGGAGAGGAGAAATGAGTCAACAGGCTTGCAAACCTTTTTCCATCTGAAAGCACCTCAAAAACTGAGTTTTTTGAGGGGAGCGCTCCCCCTTACACTATCTCGGAGTGCCGGATCTCCCCCCTTACACTTTCAGGGAGCGTTATAATGCTCCCCTGGCCCTTTTGAGGGAGCGTTATAGATGTTGAGAGCACTGGCGCCCCCTAAATCCCACTAGGGAGTGCTATAATGATTTGATGGACCTTTTAGGGGAGCGCTACCTATTCTGGGTAGTTGTTAAGTTGTTGAGATGAATGGGGGAAGCATCTTTTTATTCTTGGAAGGCAGTTGGATTCGAATCCCTAGTCCAGCCATGATCTTAGGGTAGATCCTCAATTGAAGGAGGCAAATCCTCAACTTCCCCAAGGATATCTCAAGTGGTTGAAGCCTCTCCAAGGATATATAAACAAGCTTTCTAATGGTGAAAGATGAATGGAAAAAGGAGAATCGCACCAAACTTATGATCTCATAAGTGGTGCTGGAACAGAGCTAATTGGGGGAGAACTGAAGATATGAAACTTATGATCTTAGAGGGAACTCACGGTCAGCCAAAGGAGAGTGATCAGTGAAGCTGTTGTTATCCAGGTTGTGGATCTTTCAGGCAAGGGTTAGATGAAGAGGACTTGACAAAGCTGTCACATTTGCATCTACGATTGTAAGTATTGTTGTCGTTATTCTCATCAATATGACACGTTTGGCCTGTTTCTTTCTAGTTTGTGTCTAATGTCACATGAACTTATCATTAATTGATAGATCTGTTTTCAAGCTAATATCAATAGAGTAGGAAGTGGTTGTATCTTGTTTTTTCCACAGAACTCAGTGAGGAGAAAAGGATTGGAGTGCAACTCGGAGTGTGCAGGGACAAACGTCGATAAAAGGTACCTCTGTCATCCTTCCTTCTCATGTGTTAGTTTAGATATATTTGAAAGGAAGTCAGTGTCCATGTTAATCATTTTCTTTCTAGAGCTAGGGTCAATCTCTTAGAGGCGATCTACCTGTCCGCAGGGAGATTTTCCTACAACATCTTGGCTAATGTTTCATTAACAACAGTACACCTGCTTCGGACCTGTGTAGCCACGTTGTCTTTGTAATTTATAAAATTTAGATAAAGCCTGAACTTAGCAGCCTCTGCAGCAATAGCATCCCAGATCACATGTTTATCTTCTTGTAACAGTGTTTTACCTTTTAACCTCGTTTTCTCCTTGTTTACTCTCTCTTGCAAATCTTGATTCTCTCTTTGGAGTTGAGCCATATTTTCATATTTTATTTTCATCTCTTGTTTCATATTTTCTAAGACCTCCTTAAGGATTTTGATCTCCACTGTCTATAAACTTACTTGGGACATCGCTTGAACCAATCAATCAGTGCTTGATCTAGATTTTGTATTGGAAGGTACAATAATAGCCATATTTGATGTTGTTACCTGTCCCTGTAACAAATTTTCTTTCTCTTTTTCTAGATGCAACACTTTAGCTTTGTAATTTAGTCCTTCTTGTCTGAATGTCTCCTTCTCTTGCTCTAGATCAGCTAGCTCTGTTTTCTTTGGATGTTCTATGGAGGACATATTCAAATTCTTCTTAAGGCTTTGGATCATCTTCTCTTTCTCATCTAAAGAATCCTTTACCCCTAGAGGGCCTTCATATTCGAATCTTTTGACCTGTGTTTGCTAGTATTTGTGGGATGGTTTCTCTTTCTTCAATTGACCATCTAATTTGGTTTCTCCTTTTTCAATCTCAAATCCCTCAAACCTAAGCTTAGGTATTTTGAATATAGCAGGTAACTGGCATTCCTGTGAAACTTTACTTTGTCTGGGGCACCAATATTTTCATAATTCATCTTGATTTCAGACACTTTATCTTCATTTGCTATGGCTATATTAAACATCTTTCTTTCCACATCCTTGACTGACAATAGGGAAGCTTTATGATGGGAGATATTCTCCACTTCGGGAAACAAGTATCTTATTTCACTATTGTCCATACTTCCCTTCACAACATACCGGTTCATTAAGTCCTCTTTGGATTTGTATACTTCCCCAAGTGTCTTGCTAAATAAATGTTTCTTATTGCTGAAAACCCTTGAACTACTTTCATATTGTGGCATGCTTCTTGTACAAGCCCCTTTATTCTTGGTTGCACCTTCCACCATCTCCATGCTCGTTTTCTCTTTAGGTTCTTCTTCTTCCAGGTCCACTATGAGAAGATGGTGTGATTTTCATTTTCTTGAGAATATTTTCTTGACTACTAGCACCCAGTGCCTCTAAACTACTCATCTTGTTATAAACACCCACCTTTGGAGCTTTAATAATCAACTTTGGAGAAGTTTTCTATGTCTAGACCTGTTGAGGGGAAGACTCTATTTGTTGTGTATGATCAAGCTGCAAAGTGACTTCAATATTTGCACAGGCTTCCAAGTTTGCCAATCTATCAAATTATTCAACTTGCTCATGTTCATAGGGGATTTGTTTGCTCATCAATATTCTATTAAATATGATCTCATGCGGGTCATATCTCCTCCCTTGTAACTGTGTAAACCCAAATTCACTGATTTTGGCTTGAATATGAGGTAAAAAGGACCTGGTCTTTACCACAAAGGGCCCTACCATAAAAGGGAATTTTAAATTAGAATCCTTGTGCATTTTCAGAAAATGCTCTGTCTCTGAAATGGACCCTTGTCTGATGAACTTTAAGGCAAAGACCCTGGGATTCAAAAAGACAGGTAAAACATAAGGTCCTTTTTGATATCCGTATACCCAAATTATAGTAGACTGTATAACCAACATCCAATATCCCACTCTGTTTTATGGATTAGGTTGTAAAGAGATTTTCATTTCTTCCAAAACCCTTGGCAGGTCCATGCCAAAGATGAGACTATAAACCCTGGACATAATCTTGTTTATGAAAATAAGCATGGTGATTCTTTTGCATTCAGTTGAGATGAATGTTGCTTCAGGGAATTCGGTCTTACTTGATTCCAAGATAATTCTCAGCAAGTGCATGTAGTACCTGAAGTGTCTCAATGAATTGAAATTTACCAGTTGTTGGTGCATATTGTCAGCAATGAACTTGTCAAAATGTATACAACCCGACTAACTAGACTCTAACATAAAAAAGGTCAATAGGAAACCCAACATGACTTCTACTACAAATTTTTCGTTATCCAACCCTAAAATTTGACTAAGTAGGTGTTGTGAGTGGGAAATCCCCCTACGAACTAGCACTTAGGGTTTTAATCATGCATGTAGAAAAGACCTAAAGATTCCTACTTTTTACCATCATCCTAGACCTAATCTCCATTATTCTTAAGCAAATACACAATTAAGAAGATCAAGTGAACATACCTTATTTCCGACATTCTAATATCGATCCCTCTTCACACTTGGTCTCTCTTTGACTTCAACTTTCCTCCCAAGGTTGACCTGCATTCACAAAAGACGAAAAAAGACCTCCACATTCATTTGATCTACAGATTAATGGGTTAGATATTTAATCAACATGTACGCAATAAACAATGAAAAACCTCATATGGTGGGACAAGAAAAGTACTTTTTATTATTAACTTCACTAAGGAAACTTATCATGATGAAGCAGACCATTGCTCCATGAATCTGGTCCTGGGCTCCTCTTTTATTGTGCACCAACTGCTAACACACTTGATTCTCTTCTTCGTTGAAATCACAAAATGGTTGCAGAATCTTTGGCAAAGGGGAATACGAATTCGGGTAGAGTTTCATTACTATGTTTTTCCTCTTTTCAAATGGGACCCTTGCCCCTTATTTTATAGGCTAGAAGGAGCTAGGTATTTGGTCGAATGATGGGCCATGCATGTCTGACAGGTTTAGTTAACTTACCCAAAGTTGTGTGTTCCATCAACAACTTTCCTTTTTTCGTTCTTTTGTAGGTCCACGCGGGCTCTAGTGGGTCAGCTAGCATGGACGTTGTAGATACACACAGGTTGTAGTGGAGCAGGGTTCATGGGCCTTTAAAAAAGGTATTTTTAAGAAGAGTTGTTCAGTAGTGTTTTGGCAAAGAAGGAATTTGAGATGGCCTGATGCCAGGTAAGCATGTCTGGTGAAAATTAGGGTTATAACAGATGCCCCCTAATGTGTGAGGTCAGAAGGGAATTTGATGGCTGAAGTACATTATCAATCTTCACCAATGTACCAAACAATTGAGCCCAGGAACCAGAAATTGGGAGGTGCCATCTGCAAAATAACAATTGTCTCACTGAGGTAGGCATACCCATGCTTGGGATGAAATAAAATCATGGCTACCAATCAAATACATTGTATATCCATGTCATATAACTATATAAAGTGTATCCATGAGCAATACATAGTGGAGCTACATCTCAAAATCAAAAATATATACATGTATAGTATCCATATTCTAGAAGATGATAAGGCTTGATGGATGGAGATGAGGTCTTCAAATCTCAAGCAACAACTTCAAAATATTCAAAACTCAGGTAGGAGTTTAATATGAGTGTACGGATTCACTACCCAAAGGTATTTGACGGCTCGTCGGGTATGGACTAAAGGATCTTGATGATCAGACTTAAGGCTTCATTGATTTCAAACAAAGACTTGATTGGAATTTCAGGATGACAGGGGATGAGGGAAAGAGACAAACTGCAGAGGGGCTGACTCAGGCTTGGTAAAACTTCCCTTGGGAAATAACATGACAAATGATGAGACCCAGGAAGTATGGCATTTGACGTAAGTTCACGATGCAGAAGGCAACACAAACTCTCCATATGTTTGGAAGAATAACCAAACGAAGGAGGACACAACTCTATGTAGCAAGAATATCTTCCTAAGGTTGTATTAAATTCTAGAGCTTGACAAACAAACGAAAGGATGTGCATTGTCCAAGGGCAACTTATTGTGCTGCCAAATAAAAAGAAAATACTTTTCCCTTCCTCTTTTCGGGGTATATTTGATTTTTTTTGTGTTTTTCAATAATTTTGGAAAAAGAATAAAACAATGCTACGTTACAAATGAGGAATCGAGTGTCGTAAAAATACTAATTCCAAGCACATGGAACACAGGGATGCTCAGGGAAAAGGGACATATGCAAGAAAAGGACACTTAGGAAAAATCCTCCAGGGGCCAAAGTTATCAAGACGCAGAGGCAAAGTGCTATAGGGCTTGCGTATAAGGCATGCTTCAGATGGTTCAGTTGAGAGCAACATGGAGCCGTCATTAGGCCAAAGACATGGGTATGCAAATGCGATTAATAAGACACACAATGGTAACGTCCTTCGATGTAAGTTTAATGTGCCCAGAGAAGGTAAGCTCGGCGGTTTTTCATATTTAGAGAGTCTGAAAAAATATAAAAGGAGACTCTGATGGGGTACCCTTTTTGAAGGTAGTCTAGTCGGTTCGAAAAAGGGGTAAACTAGCACCAACAAGATGTCTATTCAAAACCATTTTAACGAGTGTGATAAAAACAAGATCACTCAACAATTTTTTCATTTTTAAGGAGTCTTAAAAAAGATTAACTATGGAATCCATCAGGAATGTTCTTCTAGACCATTTTAATGAGTGTGAAAGAATAAGGTCACTTGGCAATCTTTTCAATTTTAAGGAGTCTGAAAAGAGCTTAACTATGGACTTCATGGGGGTTCCTTTTTCATAAATTTAGTCCCTCAGGCCCGAAAAAGGGTTAAAATTATACCTGAGGGTACTCTTCTAGAGAACCGAGGTTCCTAGAGTATACCTTTGTTCATACAGTTGACCATCCAGACCGAAAAAGGGGTAAACTACCGTAGGATAGACATGACTTCAAATTTTAGTTTAACGAGCGTGAAAGGCCACGAGATTGCTCAACAATCTTTTCATGTTTAGAGGGTCTGAAAAGGGATCATTATATTATTTGTCATCTATCTCAATCATTTCAAAGTGGAAAAAATTGTAGGAATTAGCTTGTAGGGCAATTTTAATGGCAGGTCCCAGTTTGGAAGATTGGGGTTTGGAACCTTCCAGGGCCATTTTGAGGCATCAAACAACATTTTTTGGGGTTAACAATTTCCTAGTGTTAACACTCTGTAAATTTTGTTTGGATGATAGACAAAGGATAGAGGTAACTATTTCAACCAGCTTTAGAGATGAGGCACTAGCCTTCCCAACTCAGAGAGGGATATCTCATGTCACTTGATATTTCTTTGGAAATCGGTGGCTAGATCTGGTTTGTTTGGGGTTTTTTAATAAAGTTGCTCGCAATGAAGGGTTGGAACACTCAGGAATATGGAGTCAAAATTATGAAAGTGAATGAAAACAATGATCATTCGGTAGAACTCTCTAGAGGATAAAGGATAAATGAGGCAATGAATATAAGTTATATTTGAATTTAAGTAGAGTGTAGGAAGATGGAGAAAACAAATCACTGCATCAGAGCATTACTGAAATGAATTCTGAATTCGTCTAGAATAAAATTACACAGTTTAAATTGCTTAATCCAAGAGCATCACAAGATGAATTATGGGCCTTTAAACTCTCCAATTTAAACACAAGAAAATGAAAATGGAATAAAATATCACAGGAAATACATACAATGAAGGAAGACAAAGCTCATATCACCACCATTATAATATTTCATAGAGACTTCAAAGCTTCTGCATATATATCTAATTCAGCGTCAGAAAGTTACATTAGAGTTTGAAACAAACAAAAAGGTACCCTTGCACCTCTACCAACATTAATTCATTCAAATGTCTCAATATTTATACAATTCGATTACAATCGTTGAAACTGAAATGTTTCATCTTCTAAAATAGATTATAATAATTTCAACTGACAGTCTCGGTATATGAACTGATATACAATGATTAAACAAAAGGACATTTCAAAACTAGGGACATATTTCTCTGACTACTCAACTTCATTTACGACATCTGTCTTGCCCTGAACTTCTATCGACCTTGCTGGTTTGGTGACACCTGGAGGTTACTTATTGGTTCCGGGAAAACTGCATTTCGTTTTGCCCAGTCGCACAATTTCCTTCCACCGTGAGTCAAAAGGAATGTCTTAATCCATCATCTCCTTTATCAAAATCTCCAGGTAAATGCACGTATCATAGGACATAGTCGGTAGCCAAGTTTTCACTATTTTAAACTAATTCAAAATCTCAAAGTCCCCAGCCAAATACTCTACCAAACTTGGGACTTTCAAACTTTCCTCCATAGCTTCAAATTTGGAATGATCCATTCTACACTGAATAAGGAGAGAATTGCAGTCTTCTTGGTTGTATAATTTACCTTTTCCATCCCAAAATGGTGGGAGGCCCTTGATAAACAATTGTTCAAATGTATCCTTAAACTCCTGTATATTGTGCTCCATTTGCATAGCTTTGTTTTCAACCGATTTGAGAAAGTTGTGTTTGGCGATGATCCTCCTGGCCCAAATGATTAAGGCAGTACTATCCTTTACCCCAATAGTATGAAGATCAGTAGTGGACACATAATTCAGCAAATCAATAGCATTCTGGGCCCATTCCAATGGTTTCTTGGCTAATGTTTCATTAACAACAGTACACCTGCTTCGGGCCTGTGTAGCCACGTTGTCTTTGTAATTTATAAAATTTAGATAAACCACTGCAACAATAGCATCCCAGATCACATGTTTAGTTCCTTGTAACAGTGTTTTACCTTTTAACCTTGTTTTCTGCTTGTTTACTCTCTCTTGCAAATCTTGATTCTCTCTTTGGAGTTGAGCCATCTTTTCATCTTTTATTTTCATCTCTTGTTTCATATTTTCTAAGACCTCCTTAAGGATTTTGATCTCCACTATTTGTAAACTTACTTGGGACATCGATTGAGCCAATCCATCAGTGCTTGATCTAGATTTTGTATTGGAAGGTACAATAATAGCCATATTTGATGTTGTTACCTGTCCATGTAACCAATTTTCTTTCTCTTTTTCTAGCTGCAACACTTTAGCTTTGTAATTTAGTCCTTCTTATCTGAATGTCTCCTTCTCTTGCTCTAGATCAGCTAGATCTGTTGTCTTTGGATGTTCTATGGAGGACATCTTCAACTTATTCTTAAGGCTTTGGATCATCTTCTCTTTCTCATCTAAAGAAGCCTTTACCCCTGGAGGGCCTTCAGATTCGAATCTTTTGACCTGTGTTTGCCAGGCTTTGTGGGATGCTTTCTCCTACTTCAATTGACTATTTAATTTGAGTGCATGTTTTGTCAATCTCAAAACCCTTATACCTAAACTCAGTTAGTCTGAATATAGCATGTCACTGGAATTCTTGTGAAACTTTACTTTTTCTGGGGCACCAATATTTTCATAATTCATCATGATTTCAGACACTTTATCTTAATATTCTATGGTTATATTAAACATCATCCTTGATTGATAATAGGGAAGCCTTATGATGGGAGATCTTCTCCACTTTGGGAAACAAGTATCTTATTTCACTATTGTCCATACTTCCCTTCACAACATATCAGTTCATTAGTCCTCTTTGGATTGGTATACCTCCCCAGGTGTCTTGCTAAATACATGTTTCTTATTGTTGAAAACCCTTGAACTACTTTCACATTGTGGCATGCTTCCTATACCAGCCCCTTCATTCTTGGTTGCACCTTCCACCATCTCCATGCTCGTTTTCTCTTTAGGTTCTTTTTCTTCCAGGTCCACTACCTGAGAAGATGGTGTGATTTTCATTTTCTTGAGAATATTTTCCTGACTACTAGCACCCAGTGCCTTTGAAGTACTCATCTTGTTATAAACACTCACCTTTTGAGATTTAATAATCAACTTTGGAGAATTTTTCTATGTCTAGACCTGTTGAGGGGAAGATTCTATTTGTTGTGTATGATCAAGCTGCAAAGTGACTTCAATATTTGCACAGGCTTCCAAGTTTGCCAATCTATCAAATTATTCAACTTGTTCATGTTCATAGGGGATTTGTCTGCTCATCAATATTCTGTTAGATATGACCTCATGTGGGTCATATCTCCTCCCTTGTAACTGTGTAAACCCAAATTCACTTATTTTGGCTTGAATATGAGGTAAAAAGGACCTGGTCTTTACCACAAAGGGCCCTACCATTAAAGGGAATTTTAAGTTAGAATCCTTGTGCGTTTTCAGAAAATGCTCTGTCTCTAAAATGATCCTTTGTCTGATGAACTCTAAGGAAAAGACCCTAGGATTCAAAAAGACGAGTAAAAGATAAGGTCCTTTCTGATAACCGTATACCCAAATTACAGTAGACTGTATAACCAACATCCAATATCCCACCCTGTTTTCTGGATTAGGTTGTAAAGAGATTTTCATTTCTTCCAAAACCCTTGGCAGGTCCATGCCAATGATGAGACTATAAACCCTGGACATAATATTGTTTATAAAAATAATCATGGTGATTCTTTTGCATTCAATCGAGATGAATGTTTCCTTAGGGAATTCAGTTTTACTTGATTCCATGATAATTCTCAGCAAGTGCATGTAGTACCTGAAGTGTCTCAATGAATTGAAATTTACCAGTTGTTGGTGCATATTGTCAGCAATGAACTTGTCAAAACTTATACAAACTGACTAACTAGACTCTGACATAGAAAAGGTCAATAGGAAAGCCAACATGACTTCTACTACAAATTTTTTGTTATCCAACCCTACAATTTGACTAAGTAGGTGTTGTGAGTGGGAAATCCCCCTATGGAGTAGCACTTAGGGTTTTAATCATGCATCCAGAAAATACCTAAAGATTCCTACTTTTTACCATCATCCCAGACCTAATCCCCATTATTCTTAAGAAAATGCACAGTTAAGAAGATCAAGTGAACATACCTTATTTCCAGTGTTTTGATATCGGTCCCTCTTCACGCTTGGTCTCTCTTTGTCTGCAACTCTCCTCCCAAGGCTGACCTTCATTCACAAAAGACAAATGAGGAACTCCACATGAATTTGATCTACATATTAATGGGTTAGAGTTTTAATAAACATGTACGCAAAAAATAATGAAAAACCTAATATGGTGGGACAGGAAAAGTACTTTTTATTATTAAATTCACTAAAGCAACTTACAATGATGAAGTCGGTCACTGCTCCACAAATCTGGTCCTAGGCTCCACTTTTATTGTGCACCAACTGCTGACACACTTGCTTCTCTTCTTCGTTGAAATCACAAAATGGTTGCAGAATATTGGGCAAAGGGGACTATGAATTTGGGTAGAGTTTCTTTACTATGTTTTCGCTCTTTTCAAATGGGACCCTTACCCCTTATTTTATAGGATAGAATGAGCTAGGTATTTGGTCGAATGACAGGCCTTGCATGTCTGAAACATTTAGTTAACTTACCCAAAGCTGTGTGTTCCGTCAGAAACTTTCCTTTTTGCGTGCTTCTGTAGGTTGACATGGGTTGTAGTGGTTCAGCTTGCATGGACACTGTAGATATACGCGGTCTGTAGTGGAGGAGGGTGCGTGGGCCTCTAAAAAAGGTATTTTTAAGAAGAGTTATTCAGTAGTGTTTTTGCAAAGAAGGAATCTGAGATGGCCTGATGCCAGGTAAGCATGTCCGGTGCAAATTAGGGTTATAACAGATGCCCCCTAATGTGTGAGATCAAAAGGGCATCTGATGGTCGAAATATATTATCAATCTTCACCAATGTAACAAACAAGTGAGCGCAGGGACCAGAAATCGGGAGGTGCCATCTGCAAAATAACAATTGTATCACCGAGGTAGGCATACCCATGCTCGGGATGAAATAAAATCATGGCTACCAATAAAATACATTATAGATACATGTCATATAACTATATAAAGTGTATCCACAAGCAATACATAGCGGAGGTACATCTCGAAATAAAAAATATATACATGTATAGTATCCATCTTCTAGAAGATGATAAGGCCTGATGGCTGGAGGTGAGGTCTTCAAAACTCGAGCAACAACTTAAAAATTTTCAAAACTCAGGTAGGAGTGTAATATGAGTGTACGACTTCACTACCGAGAGGTCTTTGACGACTCGTTGAGTATGGACTAGAGGATCTTGATGATCAGACTGAGGGTTTCATTGATTTCAAACAAAGATTTGATTGGACTTTCGGGATGGTCGGGGATGAGGGAAAGAGACAAACTGCAGAGGGGCCGACTCAGGCTTGGTAAAAATTCCCTTGGGAAATAGCATGACAAATGATGATACTTAGGCAGCATGGCATTTGACATAAGTTCACGATGCAGAAGGAAACACAAACTCTCCATATGTTTGGAATAATAACCAAACGGAGGAGGACACAACTCTATGTAGCGAGAATAAATTCCTAAGGTTGTATTAAATCCTAGATCTTGATGAACAAATGGAAATATAAGCTTTGTTCAATGACGACTCATTGTGCTGCCAAATAAAAAGAAAATACTTTTCCCTTCCTCTTTTTGGGGTATATTTGATTTTTTTGTCTTTTTCAATAATTTTGGAAAAAGAATAAAATAATTCTACGTTACAAAGGAGGAATCGAGTGTCGCAAAAATACTAATTCCAAGCACACGGAAGACAGGGATGCTCAGGTAAAAGGGACATATGAAAGAAAATGATACTCAGGAAAAATCCTCCAGGGGCAAAGGTGTCAAGATGAAGAGGCAAAGTGCTACAGGGCTTGCATATAAGCATGCTTCAGATGGTTCAGTTGAGAGCAACATGGAGCCAGAATTAGGCCAAATACGTGAGTATGAAAATGCAATTAATAAGACACCTAATGGTAACGTCCTTCGATGTAAGTTTAACGAGCCCCGAGAAGGTAAGCTCAACAATTTTTCATATTTAGAGAGTCTGAAAAAACGTAAAAGGAGACTCTGATGGGGTACTTTTTTTGAAGGTAGTCTAGTCGGTTCGAAAAAGGGGTAAACTAGCACCGACAAGACGTTTATTCAAAACCATTTTAACGAGTGTGATAAAAACAAGATCACTCAGCAATTTTTTCATTTTTAAGGATTATGAAAAAAGCTTAACTATGGACTCCATCGGGAATGTTCTTCTGGACCATTTTAACGAGTGTGAAAGAATAAGGTCACTCGACGATATTTTCAATTTTAGGGAGTCTGAAAAGAGCTTAACTATGGACTCCATGGGGGTTCCTTTTTCGTAAATTTAGTCCCTCGGGCTCGAAAAAGGGTTAAAATTATACCTGAGGGTACTCTTCTAGAGAATCGAGGCTCCTAGAGTATACCTTTGTTCGTACAGTTGACCATCTAGACCAAAAAAGGGGTAAACTACCACCAGACAGATGTGACTTCAAATTTCAGTTTAACGAGTGTGAAAGGCCACAAGATCTCTCGACAATATTTTCATGTTTAGAGGGTCTGAAAAGGGATTAAAAGAAGACCTGTGGGGGCTATGACTCATGTATGAAACTAGTTCAGGTAGAGCCCATTTCCAGGCTCAAACCAAGAGTCTCTTCGATAGTCAACTTGGAAAGTCTCCCAAAAGGGAAGAAAACACAAACCACTATGTAAGTCCTCCCTTGGTATAGAAACCATAGTCATGGATTCAAAGATAGCTTCATCTGAAGGAAATTCAAAATCCGAGAAATCATGCAAGAGAGGGTCGACCGTCCCAAAGGGTGAAGTAAACTGACTATATTCCATATGATGATAGAGGATCTGGCTAGGACTATTGGATTCTATCAACGAAGAATCACATAGAGGCTCTGGATAGCACGAGGGATTGAGGATCTACAAACAACGAGATCAGACTCAGAAGGAGACTCAAGATTACTTGGACCAAGAGGGGGAAGTAAGGGCTCCCATGCCCCCACTGGGTAAACCAAAGGATCAATTGCTAATACCAAGTCTCAGGAAGGAAAACATGATTTCATAGGTTCTTGCTCAGAAGAAATTAAACATTGAGGATAAGATGCCAGATAATTAACCCGTGGCGGGTAGAGTCTACACGAACGCTGGGAACATATAAAGGGGTAGTTTGAAATAATGTTGAATTAGGATGGTGATTATCAGATGTCAGCTGGTCGATAGTGATAATGATTCCATTGTGATGGAAATGCATCACCTGGAAGAGTGTAGACACCACAGCATTCATAGCATATACATAATCATGCCCGAGAAGCATATTGAAATCTAACGGGCCTTGCACCACTATAACATCAATAAGGATAGTCTTCCCACCTAAAGATATAGGTAACTAAGGAACAACCCTCAAATATTCACTAGGACATATGTCAAAAGCCAACAACTCATGTGAAGCAGACACAATCTTGGGAGAACCCAAGACTTTCCAAACCGAGGAGGATAAAATACTTGTAGAGGCTCCTTCATCCACAATACATCGATAAATGTTTGTTGAATTAACTTCAACCCTTATTTGAAAGGGTGCGGAGGAAGGAAGAAGAGGCTCAACAAGCTCATTCCAATCAAAGTAAACCATACTAGGCCTTGGAGGGGGTGTTCTCGGAGCAAGCGAAATCCCCCCTTGTAGACTTCTTCTTCAAGTTCCCCATTCAAAAAAGTTGATTTTACGTCCATCTGATATACTTTAACATTTTTGGAGCATGCATAAGCTAAAAGCAAATGGATTGCTTCCATTCTAACAACTAGGGCATATGTCTCTTCAAAGTCGATTCCTTCAATCTGTGCATATCCTTTACATACCAATCTAGCTTTATTCCTTGTAACCTGTCCATCTTCATTCAATTTATTCCTGAAA
>JZKD02S2066783.1:29039-49702 GCA_000966675.3 Picea glauca | reverse complement strand
TGATTCTGACTGTAGTCAGGATAAAGAGGTCTGTAGGCTTTTGATGGTCTTCACCAGGGTTTTACTCAACTGAAGAGAAAAGAAAAGTAATGCATAAATTTCAAGCTTTACTCAATAGGAAAACTCAAATGAAAATAGGTGAAGAAGGCTACAAGATTCAATTAAAAAAAAAATTGTTCTTCGATAAGACTGATGTCAAGGCTAAACAGGAAGAAGGATTGACTCACTAGATCACTCAACACAAAATCCACAGAGGCAAACCCTAAAAAATGCAATTGTGAAGGGTTTTTGGGCCAAAAGGAGGCTGGCGCTCTGTTTCCAAGGGAAAAGAGCATTATAGCGCTCTATGTAGGGCTACAAAAAGCAATGACACTTTGATAACACTAGGTCAGGGGCGCCAGGGTCTGAAAGTCCCAGAAATGTCAAAAAATTTCAAAAATTGAGATCTGAACTTGACAAATATGCTGAAAGTGACAAGGTAAGGAGCCAATCAGCTCATGAAACTAATCAAAGAGGGGTAAACCAGGTCTGAAACAATCAAGGGACAGAACAAGGTCAATTAGGAGAAAAATCCAAACAAAGGGTTTTGATTCAAGGCTATCTCCCCAGTGGAGTCGCCAGTTTCTGTTGTAGGAAAATCTGCCTGCGGACATGTAGATCGACCTCTAGAGCTTGACCTTAACCCTAGACAGAAAAATTCTTATCGTGGACACTGACTTCCTTTCAAATCTATCTAAGCCTAATGCATGAGAAGGGAGAATAACAAAAGTACCTTCTAATCGTCGTTTGTCCTTGCACGCTCCGAGTTGCGCTCCAATCCTTTGCTCCTCGCTGAGGTCTTTGGACAAAACAAGATACGACCACTTCCTACTCTATTGACATTAGCTTGAAAACAAATCTATCAACAAACGATAAGTTCATGTAGTATTAGACACAAACTAGAAAGAAACAGGCCAAGCTTGTCATATTAATGAGAATAACGACATCAGTACTTACTATCGTAGATGCGAGTGCGACAGCTTCGTCAAGTCCTCTTCATCTAACCCTTGCATGAAAGATCCACAACCTAGATGACAGCAGCTTCAATGATTGCTCTCCTTTGGCTGGCTGTAAGTTTCCTCCAAGATCATAAGTTCCATATGCTCAGTTCTTCCCACTCTTTACCACCATAGAGCTTTCTTATATAGGTTGGGAAGGGCCTAACCACTTGAGTTATGTTTAGAACCAGTTGAAAACCTCCTCCTTGGATCAGAGATCTTTTGACAAAACCAAGAATTCGAGTTCAACTGCCTCCCAAACTCGAATGATTCTCCCCTTATTCTTCTCACCGCGCTAACAATTTGCCCAGAATGGAGAGCTCTCCCTCAGAAGGGGCATCATAACGCTAGAACGCTCCAGAGAAGGTCAAGGGAAGCGCCAGCACTTCAAATCTGAGCAGCGCTTCTGCAAAGGGGTGGAGAAGCGCTACAACACTTCTGAAGAGGGGCGCCAACACTTCTCAGGCAGTTTAAGGGGAGCGTTCCCCTTCCAAACTCTTGATTAAGAAGCCCTCTTAGGTGTTAAGAGATGTTTGACTTCAGTGAACCAGTTTCTTCCTTCAAACTAAGTACATAAGATGTTTCAAGTGCCCCTTTAGTGTCGTCATTGTGATAGCATGGTTCAACGACATTTGCGACACTTGCGACAAGTGAGAGGCATGTGCGACACTTATCCAGTTGAGTGATTTTGAGGTGTAACACAGACACAGGGATTGCAGCTTCTGGGTCTGGGTTGTTCCTGGTGTGGATTTTCTTAAGAGCTAGGATTTCTATCTCACACGGTATGGTGCAACTGGTCTATGAGTAACAGAGTCGCCAGGGTAAAAATAATCTCAGCCAATAAGGTATTTGATCCACTGTCACCCTCAGGGATCAAACTAAAGCTTTAAGTCATTTTTCCCAGGAAAGATTTTTCAATTTCATCCCTGGCCATGGCGCCCAAATGTTAGCACTCTGTAAATTTTGTCCGATTGATAGAAAAATGACAGAGTTAACTTTTTCAATCAACTTTAGAGCTGAGGCACTAGCTTGCTCAACTCAGAGAGGGCTCTCTCGTGTCACTTGGTATTTCTTTGGAAATCGGTGGCTAGATTTGGTTTTCTGGGGGATTTTAATAAAGTTTTTGGCAATGAAGGGGAGGAACACTCAGGGCTATGGAGTCAAAATCATGAAAGTGAATGAAAACAATGATCAACCGGTAGAACTCTTCGTAGGATAAAGGCTAAATGAGGCGATGAATCTAAGTTATATTTGAATTTAAGTATAGTGTAGGAAGATGGAGAAAACAAATAACTGCATCAGAGAATTACTTAAATGAATATTGAATTCGTTAAGAAGAAAATTACATAGTTTAAATTGCTTAAGACAAGAGAATCACAAGATGCATTCTGGGCCTTTAAACTCTCCAATTTAAACAGAAGAAAATGCAAATGGAATAAAAAAACACAGGAAATACATACAATGTAGGAAGACAAAGCTCATATCACTATCATTAGAATCTTTTCATAAAGACTTCAAAGCTTCTGCATATATATTCAATTCATCTTCAGAAAATTACAATAGAGTTCGAAACAACCAAAAAGGTGCCCTTCCACTTTTTCCAACATTAATTAATTAAAATGTACCAGTATTTATACAATTCAATTACAATGGATGAATATGAAACGTTTCAGCTTCTAAAACTAATTATAATAATTTCAATTGATAGTCTCGGTATATGAACCGATTTACAATGATAAAACAAAAGGACATTTCAAAACTAGGGGCAGATTTCTCTGACTGCTCAGCTTCCTTTACGACATCTGTCTTGCCTTGATATTTTTTCGACCTTGCTGGTTTGGTGACACCTGGAGGTTACTTACTGGTTCGAGGAAAATTGCATTTCATTTTTCCCAGCCGCAAGATTGCCTTCCACTATGAGTCGGAAGGAATCTCGTAATCCATCATCTCCTTTATCAAAATCTCCAGGTCAATGCATGTAGCATAGGACATAGTTGGCAGCCCAATTTTCACTATTTTAAACTGATTCAAAATCTCAAAGTCCGCGGCCAAATACTCTACCAAACTTGGTCCTTTCAGACTTTCCTCCATAGCTTCAAATTTGGAATGATCCATTCTACATTGAATGAGGAGAGAATTGTAGTCTTCTTGATTGTATAATTTACCTTTTCCATCCCAAAATGGTGGGAGGCCCTTGATAAACAATTGTTCAAATGTATCCTTAAACTCCTGTATATTGTGCTCCATTTGCATAGATTTGTTTTGAACCAATTTGAGCAAGTTGTGCTTGGTGATGATCCTCCTGGCCCAGATGATCAAGGAAGTTCTATCCTTTACCCCAGTAGTCTGAACATCAGCAGTGAGCACATAATTCAATATATCAATAGAATTGTGGGCCCATTCTGAGGGTTTCTTGGCTAATGTTTCATTAACAACAGTACACCTACTTCGGGTCATGGTAGCCATTCTGTCTTTGTCATTTATAAAATTCAGATAAACCCTGAACTTAGAAACCTCTGTAACAATAGCATCCCAGATCACATGTTTATCTCCTTGTAACAATGTTTTACCTTTTAACCTCATTTTCAACTTCTTTACTCTCTCTTGCAAATCTTGATTTCAGAAACTTTGTCATCATCTGCTATGGCTATATTAAACATCTTTCCTTCCACATCCTTGACTGAGAAAAGGGAAACCTTATGATGGGAGATCTTCTCAACTTCAGGAAACAAGTCTCTTATTTCACTATTGGACATACTTCCCTTCACAACATATTGGTTCATTAAGTCATCTTTGGATTGATAGGTTGCCCCGGGTGTCTTGCTAAATACATGTTTCTTGCTACTTAAAACCCTTGAACTACTTTCACTTTGTGGCATGTTTCCTGTACCAGCCCCTTCATTCTTGGTTGCACCTTCCACCACATCCATGCTCATTTTCTCTTTAGGTTATTCTTCTTCCAAGTCCACTACCTGAGAAGACAGTGTGGTTTTCATTTTCTTGAGAATATTTTCCTGACTACTGGCACCAAGTGCCTTTGAACTACTCCTCTTGTTATAAACACTTACCTTTGGAGCCTTAATAATGAACTTTGGAGAAGTTTTCTTTTCCTGGACCTGTTGAGGGGAAGACATTATTTGTTGTGTATTATCAAGATGAAAAGTGACTTCAATATTTTCATAGACTTCAAATTTTTCCAATCTATCAAATTCTTCAACTTGCTCATGTTCGTAGGGGCTTTGTCTGCTCATCAGTATTCTCTTAGATATGATCTCATGAAGGTCATATCTCCTCCCTTGTAACTATGTAAACCCAAATTCACTGAGTTTGGCTTGAATCTGAGGTAAAAAGGACCTGGTCTTTACCACAAAGGGCCCTACCATGAAAGATAATTTTAAGTTAGAAGCCTTGTGCATTTTCAGAAAATGCTCTCTCTCTGAAATGATCCTTTGTCTAATGAACTCTAAGGCAAAGACCCTGGGAGTCAAAAAGACTGGTAAAAGGGAAGGTCCTTCTTGATAACCATATACCCAAATTACAGTAGACTATAAAAACAACATCCAATCTCCCACCTTGTTTTTTGGATTAGGTTGTATAGAGATTTTCATTTATTCAAAAACCCTTGGCAGGTCCATGCTGAAGATGAGACTATAAACCCTGGACATAATCATTTTTATGAAAATAATAATGGTGATTATTTTGCATTCCATCGAGATGAATGCTTCTTCAGGGAATTTGGTCGTATTTGATTCTAAGAGCATTCTCAACAAGTGCGTGTAGTACCTGAAGTGTCTCAATGAATTGAAATTTACCAACTATTGGTGCATATTGTCAGCGATGAACTTGTCAAAACTTATACAAACCAACTGACTAGAATCTAACATAAAAAAGGTCAACATGAAACCCAACATGACTTCTACTACAAATTTGTTGTTATCCAACCCTAAAATTTGACTAAGTAGGGAACAAGCCCACTGGACTTCAATAACCATGATGCTTGCACTGATAGGTAACGACAAACTTTCATAATGGTGTTCAGCTTTAACAATGGTTTGTAGAAATAGGGTTTTTACTTCTAGACGACACTCTCGATAGACTGTAATCATTTTATCTTCCTTGAAGGGCTCTGACACGGTGGAGGAAGACTCTGGTACACTGAGGGCGTGTCGCATTTACAGACTATCTATTTCACATAAGACTTTTGATCCTTACTTATTCAAAATGACATTTTCTTCCTGTGAATACTATTATGCACACCATCTTATGAACTCTGGGAAAGGGAAAACGAATTCTATAGTGTAATGGGTAATGGAAGCTTGGGTTTCTTCGAGGTAGGGTATCTGTTTTCCAACATTGTCTAGCAAATTGGATCTGGACATGGAAATGGGTGAAATTGTAATTTTTGTGTCAAAAACATCAGAATTCTTGTCAATTGGGGATTCTTCTTTATAGGTGGAGTCTTTCTCTTTCATGGATAAAACGACAGGGTTGGTGGAGATGATGAAAAATACTTGTAACTCGGTGGAGAATGTGTGAAACTGGTTCACTGTTGAGCTTTAATTTCGAATGGGGGGTTTGTGCCAACTTTTAAACGTTCGAGTGCTTTGAAATATTATAGAATAATGACCTGGGGCCCTCCTTTTATATGTGTTTTTCGATATCGGGGATTGGAGAAAATGGTTTTGAGTAGACCACTTTTCGCCTCAATGTGCCTTTGATGGCGACACGCGTCCAAGAAATGAAGCCATGGTATTTTCCCTGGACTGCCTTCGAAAAATTACCATCAAAAAATTACCATCTGCGTTACTTCAATGCGCAATATGTGTCTTGGTCGTCGATTTGGGCCGCTCCAAGATCTACAGTCCACCGGGTCTCATCAAATTTCTATATCGAGGGTTGGAAATAATGGTTTTGGGTAAACCACTTTTCTCCTCGATGTACCTCTAGTGGTGCAATGCGTCCATGAAACAAAACCATGGTATGTTCCCCAACCCTCTCTCACATAATTAAACCCCACACTATTTCACCGCCCGATATGGGTCTCGATCGTCGATCTTGGCCACTCAAATATCTACAGTCTACCGGGTCTCATCAAATTTCGATATTGGGGTTGGAAAGAATGGTTTTGTGTAGACCTCTTTTCACCCTGATGTACCTCTAGTGGTGACACGCATCCACAAAATGAAACCATGGAATGTTCCCCAACCTTCTCTCACATAATTAAACCCCATGATATTTCACCACCTGATATGGGTCTTGGTCGTTGATCTAGGCCGCTTCAAGATCTATGGTCAGCCAGGCCTCACCTTTCGCGCCTCCGCTATATTTATCCATATGTCACCATATGTGACCTTATCCTCTTATCATGCTTCCATAGCAATGTAGCTCTTCGTTAAATTTCTGAGACTTGGAACCTATCTGAAAATTGTTATGGTGATAACATAGGCTCCAACTGGGGATGCTATCCTCCCTACGAGGTAGCAAAGAACTATAGACTAAGTGCCTACCCATTGGGTTGTGGTTTATCCATGCAATCTGAATCTGCTTGTCTTTATTTAAAAACTCAAAATCGACCCAGCATAGCTTCAGGGCCTTTACCTCGGGCTTCAACTATGCTGCTTTTATTCCAACTTGTTCATGCGAAAAGAAAAACACAAAATGATTATGTACAATGAATGGAATGGGTGATGATGTTTAAACGATATAATGCTTGAGGAACCTGCCATTCATAGGCCCTCCTCCAATGAGCTCTCCCTTACTCTTTTGTAACAAGTAGGCATTGCTCCCACGGTATACTGCAATTTTGAAAAGGCCTAACCATAGGTGATCAAATTTTCCATGTTTTCCCTTATCTTCATTTCTGGCATCCCATTTTAGTACCCAATCTCTTGGTTCGAAGTCATCCACCTTGGTATGTCTATAGAAATCTTCTTAGATCTTGTCTTGGTGCAACTGGGCATTATGGAAAGCCTTTTCTCTAGTCTGTTTTACACTGATGAGTTCATCCACCCTTCTCCATGTGGATTTTGTCTCTGCGTCTTGCTTCTGCAACAGTCTGATTACTGGAAACCCCAATGTAGTAGGAAAAATTGCTTCAGTGCCATAAATGATCTAGAAAGGAGATATTGCTATGGACCTCTTAGGGGATATTATGTCATCCCATAGTGCATGGATGAGCTTTTTGTGCCATGCCTTTTTATTCTCTTGCAACAATTTTTTGATGATTCTGACTAAGCTTTTATTCTAAGACTCAACCAATCGATTCCCTTGAGGGTAGTATGATGTAGAATGACCAAGGGTGATATTGTAATCACTTCATAATTTTTCTATTTTCTTGGATTTGAAATTTGTTGCATTGTATGTTATAATATTGATTGGGCATCCAAATCTAGATAGAATATTGTCTTCTAATAATTGAATGATAACATCATTCGTTGCCTTCTTGGTGGGAACTTCCTCAATCCACTTAGTGAAATAATATGTTGCTATCAGGATCCATTTATCTTGACCTGAGGATTATGGATGTATTACCCCTATAAAATCAAGGCCCCACTGTCTGAAAGGAGCTTCCACTGAAATGGGTTTTAAAGGAAGAGAATACAATTTTCCTTTCCCATTGAAGATTTGACATTCATGGCACTTTGAAATCTCTTTATAAACATCGGGAAAAATTCTAGGCCAATAAAATCCATCCCTCATAATTTTATGCACAATTGTATTCCAATAATGACAACCTCCACAGTCACCATTATGGAACTCTCTGATAGTTTTCTATGCTTCTTCTTCTATCAAACAGCTCAATAAAATCCCCCTTGGATATTTCCAATATAGCAATTCATTCACTTTACAAAATTTTGTTGCCTTCAATTTTAAGAATCTGGCTTTTATTTTACTGAATTCCGGAGGAGCCTGCAAATTTTTCAACACAAAGATGATATATGAATACCATGTAGAGTCAAGAAATTTTTGGGATATTTGTGGAGTCACCTTTTCTTCTTCTATTGTACTGTTTGACAAGTTTGAATTGAATTTTATTCCCAAGAGGTCATAGTTTGTTTGTGCCATCATCTTAGCAAGCCCCTGTCCTTTGATCAACTTGGTGGGTTTAATCTCTAGGTCATATTCTAATAGAACTGTTATCCATTTCCCCTCTTTCCTTCAGGTTCGGGTTGTGTTAAGATGTCTTTCACTGAGCTACTGGGAACATAAGAAGTAGTATGGGAATGTAGTATGTAAACTCTAAATTATTTCAACGCCTTGACTAAAGAATATGATTGTTTCCCCATGATGTCATATTTCAAAGGATCATCCCTCAATGTCTTACTATAGTATGCTATAGGCTTCTCAAAAATTTTGTTCATCTTTCTAGAGTAAAACACCAACAACTGTGTGTTATGAGGCGAAGGAGAACAATATGAAATCATTTTCAAAATTAGTATTGGCCAATACTAGAGCCTTGGTCAATGCCACCTTGATGTCTTCAAAGGAATTTCTTTCTTCAAGAATCCACTTTATTTCATTTCCCCTCTTGAGCATGTTGTTGATGTGTTTTATGATTTCAACCAAATTTGGGATAAATCTTCTCAGAAAATTCACTTTGCCAAGGAAAGATTGTACTTCATTTTTACTTATGGATATGCCAATTTTTAGGATTCCCTCAACTCTGTCGGGGTTTACCTTTATCCCTTCTTTTGAAATAATGTGTCCCAACAACTTTCCTTTTTCCATGGAGAAATTTGACTTCTTAGGATTTAATGAGATCTCAAACTTTCTGCATTTTTGAAATGCCCTTCTGAGATGTTTGATGTGTTCCTCATTTGAGGCAGAATACATAGTGATGTCATCCAGGTATATAACAATGAATTTTTCTTTTTCATCAGCAAAATCTATGTCCATAGCTATTTTAAATGTTTCCCTTGCATTCATAAGCCAAATGACATTTTGGCATACATGAATGTTCCCCATGGTGTGGTAAACGTTGTCTTCTTCTGATCATCAAGGTGTACCATAATCTGATTGTATCCAGAGAAACCATATAACATTGACATCTTCTGAGATCCCACCACCTTTTGTAAAATATGATCAATTTTGGGCAATGGGTAGTTGTCCTTAAGAGATACCTTATTCAGGTTCCTGAAATCCACACCCAACCTGATTTCTCCACTCTTTTTTCTAACTGGCACCAGATTTGCCACCCATTTGGAAAACCTTAGGGACACTATCATTTTGGCTTCAAATAGTTTCTTCACTTCTTTCTCTATCAAAGGAAACAGTAAAGGATTTATCCTTCTCAATTTCTTTTTGAATGGTTTGTGATCTTCCTTTATTGGGATAACATGTTGGAATATACTGGTATCTTAAACTTTCTTCTCACCATAACTCTAAGAAAAAACATCAGGGAACTCTTTCATTAATTTGACATACTTTTCCTTGACTTCAAGGTTGTTCTTTTTGGATAGCTTGACGATTTTTGGATCTTCTGGAGTTGCAATATTGCAATCTTCCACATCCCCTTCATTTATTGTAATCTCTGGAGTTCTTGCCACATCATTATTATCAAAGAGTTTCTCCAAGGGGACCAGACCTTTGGGAATGATGTTTCTCTTCAGATGAACGATATCTATGGCGGCAATCTGATTGTCAAAATACCCTTCCTTTGTGAAATCAGTTGCACCCACCTCATCATCACAGTATTCATAATCAATGTTTAAATTCTCAAACTCATTCTCCATTTTGTCCTCGAAAACTTGCCAGTGCTTCATATTATTTGGTACTGCTGGCATGTACTTGACCTCAACCTTGTAGCTTTTTTCAAGGAAAATTGGAACTCTGAAAAATGTTGTTGAAGTATCCAAGGCATCAACAACTTGATTTTGTTCTATTGGAATTGATGAAAGATTACATTCTTGAAAATTATCAAGGAGGTCTAGTACCAGATTTCTATAAGCCCTCGGTCTGGGGTGTTTTTCTTGGTATATGCCTTTGATTTGATTTATAATTAGCTCAGAGCCTCCATGTACAACAATTCTTTTGGCACCCAATTCTTCCAAAACTTTCAACCCCAATATTAATGCTTCATATTCAGCCATGTTATTCGTGCATTCAAACACAATCTTATAATAACATAATTTGGAGTCTCCTTTGGGATGATTGATCCATACGCCAACTCCAACTCCTTCTCTGCATGCAACTCCATCGAAATTCATTTTCCATATCTGATCCTCCACATCATCTTGTTGCTCTGAAAACTCATCTATATGTTGGTCAGGCTTGTCTTTGTCAGCCATAATGATGTATGTTCCCTCTTCTTTGGAGCACAGGTCATTGAAGAAAATAGAAGACCCCAATCCAGTTTCCACTGAATAGATAGGATGATTTCTAGGATGTGATTTGTTGTTGACCATGTATTTAAGAAAAACCTCTCTGTACAATCTTTTTTCTTGGCCAAAGACATGAATAGTGGCATATGACATGTCCATTTGGAGGGTTCCTTTTAATTTTTCATCCCATGACCTGGACAACAACATACTAAATTTTGGAGGGATATTAGCGACCACTACGTCCATCAACATATTCTTTGCAGGGATTTGTGCAAAAGACACCACCATATCTTTGATCAGGCCAAGGCATTTCACCTTTCTTGAATCACAAGAGAATAGATCTTTATAAGGTCTTGTGACATCGAGACCGAATTGGTCCATGACCACTTTGGGCATCAGGTTGTGAGATGCTCCCGAATCCAATATAGCATTGTGCAGAGTCATGTCATGGATTTTCAAACGGACATAAAAGGGAGGCACTTCTTCACTTTCATGGATTTCTTCTACTCTCGGTCCAAATAAGATGGTTGGGTGATCATATTGTATGTTCAGGGTATCAGAGGTTTTCCCCATCTTAAGCATCTTGATGATCTGATTTATGTACTCTCTATTCTTGATTAATTCATTAAATGGTATAGAAATTTTGATTTTAGCCATCTCATTTTCAAAATTAAAAGAGGATGAAGTCTTCTCTACTTATTTGGTGACTGTTTCTTTCCTTGCTTCCAATATTTTCTTCTGAGGTTCTTCCTTCTACTTCCCTTTTTCTACAGTACCCTTTACAACAGAGTATTTTGCAGAAAAAACTTTTCTGGGCTAACTTGCAGAAGGTATGTAACTCTGAGCTTCTTTGGTGGGATTTTCCTTTGGAGGGTTTCCCTTTGGATGATTTGGAGGTACCTTTTTATTCCGAAGGTTATATTGTCTTTGGAATTGAATGATTACATTTTTCAATCCTATCTCGTAATATTCCCTTTCTACTGATACATTTTCCTCTTCATCTTGCAAAAATATCTCACTTGCATCCATGAACTAGTCGTATTCTTCTTTAGTAAAAAACACTTATGTTTCTTTATCATCATATCAGTTACTGTTGTCTTCAAAATATCCATCATAATTTTCATCTATATAATTATTTTGGAAATGAGGCTTGATTTCTTATTCCCCTTGATTTCCCTGATTTGCCTGATCTATTTGATTTGCTTGGTTCCCCTAATTCCTTTTCTCTCTTTGTATAATATGTGGGATTGATGGTCTCCTTGGATTTCTAGGTGGACCATCAACCTGTTCTCTAGGGTTAGCCATGTTACCCAGAGCCATTCTTTCCATCATTATTTCCATGTTCCTCATCATTGCCTCAAACCTTTCCTCTGATGTTTGTGATGTTGAAGTCTGTGTTTTATCCTGAGTTTTGTTTGTGTCCCTGCCAGAGTTAGTTTTCATATTCCCTGAAGCCATTAGGTTCACTTCAACCTCTATGGCATCGATCATCATATCATCCAATGTCACAGATCTTCATTCTCTTAGTAATAAATCAAAGTCACTTTCAAAATAATCAACATATTTGAGTTGAGAAGCTTTAGTGGGGGGTTTTACCTCAGCAGGAATTGCATTATATACCTTCATGAATCTAGATGAAAACTCCTGCACTGTTTCATCAAGTGATATCTTCATGTTGTTTTACTCGGTCAACAATTGAAGGGGATTTTTCTTATCCCCCCATTTTGCAAGAAAACTTGTCTCAAAGGCTTCGAAATTTGAGATACTAGCTGGTGGAAGGGATCTAAACCACTTCCTCACTTCTCCTGCAAGACTTTGTGTAAACAAACTCATCTTCACATCTTCAAAGTCCACCTCTTCCAATTCTATGAAATCATTAAACCATTCTAAATGATTATGATCTGATATGTTACCTTCAACATCATATTGTTTGATCCTTAGGCTGTAATCTTGAGGCAAATCATGTAGTTGAGCAGGAAGTATGAGAGGAGAGAATATGGCTACCATAGCTGCTATGAGGGGTCGGAGTGGCTGTTGGTTCTTAGTGGGGATCACTAAATGCCTGGCAGATGCAGCTAGAATCAAATCTTGGAATCTCTTTTTGTCAAAGATAATCTCGCTTAAACAAGATTCAGACTTAGTTCTGAATAGAATTTGCTCAAATTTCACATCAAACTTGAGGGCTTCAATGCTAGTCACTTTTTCCTTGGGCAAGGACAGATATCGATCTGTACACAACACTGGGGTTACTAGATTTTCTTTTCTTTTATGTACAAGATTTTCAGGGAAGCTTCTGGGTCTGGGTTGTTCCTGGTGTGGATTTTCTTAGGAGCCATGATTTATATCTCACACAGTGTAGTGCAACTGGTCTCTGAGTAATGGAGTTGCCAATGTAAAAATAATCTCAGCCAATAATTTATTTGATTCACTTTCACCCTTAGGGATCAAACTAAATCTTTAAGTCATTTTTCCCAAGGAATATTTTTCAATTTCATCCTCGGCAATGGCACCAAAATCTTAGCACTCTATAAATTTTTTATGGCTGATAGACAAACGACAAAGGTAACTATTTCAACCAGCTTTAGAGTTGAGGCACTAACCTACTCAACTCGGAGAGGGATCTCTCGTGTCACTTGATATTTATTTGGAAATCGGCGGCTAGATTTGGTTTGTTTGGGTTTTTTTAATAAAGTTGCTGGAAATGAAGGGGAGGAACACTCGGGGCTATGGAGTCAAAATTCTGAAAGTGAATGAAAACAATGATCATCCGGTAGAACTCTCCAGAGGATAAATGCTAAATGAGACAATGAATCTGAGTTATATTTGAATTTAAGTAGAGTGTAGGAAGATGGAGAAAATAAATAATTGCATCAGAGCATTACTGAAATGAATTCTGAATTCGTTAACAAGAAAATTACATAGTTTAAATTGCTTAAGCCAAGAACATCACAAGATGAATTTTGGGCCTTTAAACTCTCCAATTTAAACAAAATAAAATGCAAATGGAATAAAATATCATAGGAAATACATACAATGAAGGAAGACAAAGCTCATATCGCCACCATTAGAATCTTTTCATAGAGAATTCAAAGCTTCTGCATATATATTCAATTTAGCTTCAGAAAGTTACAATAGAGTTTGAAACAACCAAAAAGGTTTCCTTGCACTTCTGCCAACATTAATTCATTCAAATTTCCTAGTATTTATACAATTCGATTACAATGGTTGAAACTGAAACGTTTCAGCTTCTAAAACTGATTTTAATAATTTCAACTGACAGTCTCGATATATGAACTGATTTACAATGATTAAACAAAAGGATGTTTCAAAACTAGGGACGGATTTCTCTGACTACTCAACTTCCTTTATGACATCTGTCTTGCCCTGATCTTTTGTCCACCTTGTTGATTTGGTGATACCTGGAGGTGACTTACTAGTTCCGAGAAAACTGCATTTTGTTTTGCCCAGCCACACGATTTCCTTCCACTGTGAGTCAGAAGGAGTCTCGTAATCCATCATCTCCTTTATCAAAATCTCTAGGTCAATGCACGTAGCGTAGGACATAGTCGACAACCCAATTTTCACTATTTTAAACTGATTCAAAATCTCAAAGTCCGTGGCCAAATACTCTACCAAACTTGGGTCTTTCAGACTTTCCTCCATAGCTTCAAATTTGGAATGATCCATTCTACACAGAATGAGGAGATAATTGTAGTCTTCTTGATTGTATAATTTACCTTTGCCATCCCAAAATGGTGGTAGGTCCTCGATAAACAATTGTTCAAATGTATCCTTAAACTCCCGTATATTGTGCTTCATTTACATAACTTTGTTTTGAACCAATTTGAGCAAGTTGTGCTTGGCGATGATCCTCCTAGCCCAAATGATCAACACAGTTCGTTCCTTTACCCCAATAGTCTAAAGATCAACAATGGGCAAAAAATTCATCAAATCAATAATGTTTTGGGCCCATTCCGAGGGTTTCTTGGCTAATGTTTCATTAACAACAGAACACCTACTTCAGGTCGTGGTAGCCACGATGTCTTTGTCATTTATAAAATTCAGATAAACCCTAAACTTAGCTGCCTTTGCAACAATAGCATCCCAAATCACATGTTTATCTCCTTGTAACAATGTTTTAACTTTTAACCTCATTTTCATCTTGTTTACTCTCTCTTGCAAATATTGATTCTCTCTTTGGATTTGATCCATCTTTTCATCTTTTATTTTCATCTCTTGTTTCATTTTTTCTAAGACCTCCTTAAGACTTTTGATTTCCACTGTCTGTAAACTTACTTGGGACATAGTTTGAAGCAATCCATCAGTGCTTTATCTAGATTTTGTATTGAAAGGTACAATGACAACCATATCTGATGTTGTTACCTGACCCTATAACCAATTTTCTTTCTCTTTTTCTAGCTGCAACAGTTTAACTTTGTAATTTAGTGCTTCTTGTCTGAATGTCTCCTTCTCTTACTCTAGAGAATCTAGCTCTGTTTTCCATGGATGTTCTGTGGAGGACATATTCAGCTTCTTCTTAAGGCTTTGGATCATCTTCTCTTTCTCATCTAAAGAAGCGTTTATCCCTGGAGGGCCTTCAGATTCCAATCTTTTGACCTTTGTTTTCCAGGCTTTATTGGATGCTTTCTCCTGCTTCAATTGACCATCTAATTTGAGTGAATGTGTTGTCAATATTGAAACCCTCGGACCTAAACTCAGGTACTCTGAATATAGAATGTCACTAGCATTACTGTGAAACTTTACTTTGTTTGGGGCACCAATATTTTCATAATGCATCTTGATTTTAGACATTTTATCTTCATCTACTATGGCTATATTAAACGTCTTTCTTTCCACATCCCTGACTAAGAATAGGGAAGCCTTATGCTGGGATATCTTCTCCACTTCGGGCAACAAGTCTCTTATTTCCCTATTATCCCTACTTCCCTTCATAACATACTGGTTCATTAAGTTCTCTTTGGATTGGTAGACTTCCCCAGGTGTCTTTCTAAATACACGTTTCTTGCTGCTGAAAACCCTTGAACTATTTTCACTTTGTGGAATGCTTCATGTACCAACCCCTTCATTCTTGGTTGCACCTTCCACCATCTCCATGATCATTTTATCTTTAGGTTCTTCTCCTTCCAGGTCCACTACATGAGAAGATGGTGTGATTTTCATTTTCTTGAGAATATTTTCCTGACTACTGGCACCCAGTGCCTCTGAACTAATCCTCTAGATATAAACACTCACCTTTGGAGATTTAATAATGAACTTTGGAGAAGTTTTATGTGTCTGGACCTGTTGAGGGTTAGACTCTATTTGTTGTGTATGATCAATCTGCAAAGTGACTTCCATATTTTCACAGGCTTCCAAGTTTTCCAATCTATTCAATTCTTCAACTTGCTCATGTTGGTAGGGGCTTTGTCTGCTCATTAGTCTTCTCTTAGATATGATCTGTTGTAGGTCATATCTCCTCCCTTGTAACTTTGTAAACCCAAATTAACTAAGTTTGGCTTGAATATGAGGTAAACAGGACTTGGTCTTTACCACAAAGGGCCCTACCATGAAAGAGAATTTTAAGTTAGAAGCCTTGTGTGTTTTCAGAAAATCCTTTGTCTTTGAAATGATCCTTTGTCTGATGAAATCTAAGGCAAAGACCCTAGGATTCAAAAATATTGGTAAAAGGTAAGGTCCTTCTTGATAACCGTATACCCAAATTATAATAGACTGTAAAAACAACATCCAATCTCTCATCCTATTTTCTGGATTAGGTTGTAAAGAGATTTTCATTTCTTCCAAAACCCTTGGCAGGTTCGTGCCGAAGATCAGACTATAAACCCTAGACATAATCTTGTTTATGAAAATAATCATGGTGATTATTTTTCATTAAGTCGAGATGCATGTTGCTTCAGGGAATTCAGTCTTATTTGATTCTAAGAGCATTCTCAACAAGTGCATGTAGTACCTGAAGTGTCTCAATGAATTGAAATTTACCATCTTTTGGTGCATATTGTAAGCGATGAACTTGTCAAAACTTATACAAACCAACTGACTAGAATCTGACATAAAAAATGTCAACAGGAAACCCAACATGACTTCTACAACAAATTTGTCATTATCCAACCCTAAAATTTGACTAAGTAGGGAACAAGCCCACTGGACTTCAATAATCATGACACTTACACTGACAAGTAACGACGAAATTTCAGAATGGTGTTCAGGTTTAACAATGGTTTGCAGAAATAGGGTTTTTTCTTTGGGGTGACACTCTCAGTAGACTGTGATCATTTTCTCTTCCTCGAAGGGCTCTAACACAGTGGAGGAAGACTCTGGTATACTGAGGGTGTGTCAAATTGACGGACTATCTATTTCGCATAAGACCTCTGATCCTAACTTATTCAAAATGACCTTTTATTCCTACGAATACTATTCTGCACACCAGCTTATGAACTCTAAGAAAGGGAAAACGAATTCTACGGTGTAAGGGGTAATGGAAGTTTGGGCCACTTTCAGGAAGGGTATCTGTTTTCCAGCATTGTCTAGCAAATTGGATCTGGAGATGGAAATGGGTGAAACTGTAATTTCCCTGTCAAAAACATCGGAATCCATGTCAATTAGGGCTTCTTATTTAGAGGTGGAGTCTTACTCTTTCATGGATAAAACGACATGGTTTGTGGCCATGATGAAAAATAATTGTAACTCAGTGGAGAATGTGCGAAACTGGTTCACTGTTGAGCTTTAATTTCTAATTGGGGTTTGTGCCACTTTTCAAATGTTCGAGTGCTTTGAAATATTATAGAATAATGACTCGAGGCCCTCCTTTTATATGCATTTTTTGATATCAGGGATTGGAGAAAAACATTTTTTGTAGACTTCTTTTCACCCCGATGTGCCTCTGATGGTGACATGCATCCAAGAAATGAAACCATGGTATTTTCCCTGGATCGCCTTCAAAAAATTATCCTCTACGCTAATTCAATGCCTGATATGTGTCTCAGCCGTCGATCTGGGCCACTCCAAGATCTATGGTCCATCGGGTCTCATCAACTTTCAATATCGGGGGTTGGAAACAACGATTTTAGGTAGAGCGCTTTTCGCCCTGATGTACCTCTAGTGGTGCGACGCATCCACGAAACGAAACCATGGCATGTTCCCTGATTTTCTCTCACATAATTAAACCCCACACTATTTCACCACTCAATATGGGTCTCGGTCGTCGATCTAGGCCGCTCCAAGATCTACGGTCTGCCGGGTCTCATCAAATTTCGATATTGAGGGTTGGAAAGAATGGTTTTGGGTAGACCTCTTTTCACCCCGATGTACCTCTAGTGGCACCACATGTCCACAAAACGAAACCATGGTATGTTCCCCGACCTGCTCTCATATAACTAATCCCCACGCTATTTCACCGCTCGATATGGGTCTTGGTCATTGATCTAGGCCTCTTCAAGATCTATGGTCCTCTAGGCCCCACCTTTCGTGCCTCCTCTGTATTTATCTATATGCCGCCATATGTGACCTTATCCTCCAAACTATCACACTTCCATAGCGATGTAGCTCTTCGCTAAATTTCTGAGACTTGGAACCTAACTGAAAATTGTTATGGTGATAACACCTAGCATAACTAAAACTCTATTACACTATTCTATGCATTGAGACATTTCCAATGGTGCAAAAATCGTGTCAATTGGAGCTCATATGCAAAATTTAATCCTCCCAGAAGTTGACATATTGTGTCGACACCATGGTATGAGAGGAAGTCACATAAACCCCCATTACTCAAGCATATGGGGCTATCCACATGAGGGATTTCTAGAAGAATCTGGAAGGTTCAAAACCCTACTACAATTTAGGGTTGAGAAAGTAAAAAACTATCCCTAGATGGATATCAAGCTATGTTAAATACCAAGCCACTAGGAGGAGAAGGGCTTCCATTATTTTACATTGTATCTTGTTCCATAGTTGAGAAAAACATGAGAGAGTGGTATTATGTGATCATAATAGAGGAGGAGAGATTCTATAACAATCATACAGGCCACAGGTCAAAGGAAATTCCATGGAGAGTGCCTCTTTATTTGTACTTGCATCATTTTAATACTAGAGAAAAGAGACCAAATTAGCCTCACCTTCTAGTTGGGTTTTCTCCTGTATTGGGTTTCTCAAGTCAGATCTTGTGTTTATTTGTGGATGGTGTGATTGTATTTTATTGTTCTCTATTTTACGTATTTTATCTATTTCATTCATAAGCAGAAAATCAACAACTAATTATTCTATGACCTTAAGGAAAAATAATTGTAATAGTAAAGATTTTAGTATTTTATTAGATCTGTTGTGATGAACTATTCTTGTGGAATATCCATGATATTTTTCAGATCAAAGAACTTTAAAAAATATACAACCTTCTTTAAAAATGTTTATAATATTCAAAAAATTAAAAGGATTTTTTCCAAATAGTCTTAGATTGGGGCTCTCTTGGACCACTAAATAGAAGAAAGAACTAGAAGAAAGAAAGGAAAACAATTTGAAATTGGTGTTATGTTTTCACAGATCATGAAACAAATAAGACCAAAAAATTACTAATTGAGTAAGGAAAAAGAAAGGAAGGCCAAATGAAACATATGCTTGACTTACTGAGAAGGAAATGTTCTCTCTCATATCTTTTGTGTTGTTGGAGGTCCTCCTTTATATGATTTCAAGATTTGGGCTTCCTTTGAGGTAACTATGTTGGGTGTTTATTGTAGGTTTTTTATTTCTTGTAAGGACTTCTTGAGTCATTCATTGATGTACTCATTTATCGGTGTGATGGTGATTTCTTAATTAAATCTAAGAGGGGAAATATCCTCCTCTATTTCTTTATATTCCACATGAAGTTGGTCAATTGTTGACAAGTGGTCCTCATTTTCATTTACTAATGTGACAAGCCAATGATTTAGTTCTTCTTCAGGAAACTCTATGAGGTTGTCCAATTTTCCGACCTGTGAATTCTTCACTGCATCTAAGTCCTTGTATAATTGTTCCTTGCTTATGATCCTAGAAATTCTTAAAATTTGTGAGCCCTGTAAGTCTCTTACAATATCTAATGTTTTTAGAAAAGAATATTGTCTTACAATTGACTCTTTTAACATATTTACTCGTGCTTCCCATCCCAACCCTATTTGTTTTATTCTTCTAGTTGAGGGCAATTGTTTCTCATTTCTATGATGATCACTCAAGCTAGTGACCTGAATAATGAAATTATTTACCTCATTAATCTAGAATCCTCCATCATGCTCTAAATATTTTTTCAAATGTTCAATAAAACTTGTAATCCATTGAGATAAAATCCGTAGGCTCGTTCCAACTTCCCAGGCTTGTGAAATAATATCGAGTCTTTTTTTGATATTATTGGAAACATAGAGGCTTACTCTACTCAATAGTTGGTCCATTTTTCTTACTCATATTGAGGTTTCTAGTGTACTTGGTGGAATATCGTATGGTAGAAGTATGGCTAGTGGTGTTGCAAACAATGGCTTTGGACTTAGAGTGTCCTCAAGCTCATTTATTCTCTTTTTTAATTTAAGATTTTCTGATTCTTGCTTCAAAATTGAATGGGAAAAAGCATCACTTGTAGAAAAATGTAATTTTAGGAGTCTAGAGGGTCTCCACAACACCGAGTACCAAAGATGAACTAGTACATTATCAATATCAACATTTTCTTTTAAAGGAAGACCCTAAAAAACATTGCAATACGCAATTGCAAATACCAAGTATGCGGTCATGAAAAAACTTTGACTATCCAAATAATTACTCAACTGAAAAGAAAATTCATTTGAGATTACTTCTACGCAATCGAAGATAACATCTTTCTAAAAAGAGAAGTAGAGTGTATATAGATCTGACCTAGGTATATGGGAATTCAAATCTCTTGCAACTAATCACATGAACAACCAAGAAAAGTACCTATATTGTTCTTCCAACAAGGATATATCAATTATCAAAAGGTCGTTGGGCATCTTGGAAAATAGAATTAGAAAATCCTTCAATACATTTGAACCTCCACCCTGAGAACAAATGAATTCATATGCTTCAGGGAGATTGAGAATTTTATTTGCAGAGGGAAGGTGGAGCATTCTCCTGAATATTTTTGGGGTCAGGACAACTAGAGTCTTTCCTTATGTAGCTACTTTGATTCTTCTGGTCTTGGTATCAAATCTTTACACGCACTAGGATACCAACTCCTTGAATTCAAAGACTGTAGGTATGCAACTAGCGTTAACAAGCCCTATAGTCCAAAGTCTATTTTTATTTTTTCTTCTTGAATTTT
>JZKD02S2066782.1:1284428-1297679 GCA_000966675.3 Picea glauca | reverse complement strand
ATCTGTTTTACATCATTATGTTGCTGATGAATCACATAAACTAAATTGGAAGGAATTATAGGTATCAGACATGGGAACCCTCATGGTAGAACCATTATGCATATTGGACCGTAGAGTCCGACAACTTAGGAACCGTCTGGTAGACCAAGTTAAGGTCTAGTGGGACAAGTATGGTCCTGGATCTGCTACTTGGGAATATGCAGAGACACTACGATGAGACTATCCCTCACTTTTTTTACCACCTCGAGAATATGTTTCTCGAAGGTGGGGTGTATGTGAAACCACCTTTTGACTTAGACAACCAGGATTACCTGAGACCTATATACTTTATTTTCTAGTCACAGTGAAACTATTAAATGATACACTTAAACTTTAAAATTTATGAACTTTATGAATGTTTAAATGTTATTGACGATGACGTATATAATGCGATCTTCTATGTGAATGTAAGTTTTATGAATGTTTAAATGTTATTATTGATGATGTATGTAATGTGATCTACTATGTGAATGTAAATTGTATGAATGATTAAATGTTACTGATGATGATGTATATGATGCAACATATTGTGAGAATGTGAATTTTATGAAGGATAAATGCTATTAGAATGATGTTGGATATGGTGCAATCTATTTTGGTAAATGATAATCTTATGAATGGGTGTCAAAATTGAATTATGGGATATTATGAGATCTATATATAACTGGAAAACATTGATGTTAATTTATCGGTATAGGGATACCAAATTGAAATGATGATAGTATTCAATTACATGTTGATAATGCACATAAATGTATGAGTTTGTGTTATATACTAATATACAGGTTATGGGCTATGAAATAGCCAAGGGATAATGATGATGAAAGTGGATATCATGACCACTAGCCAAGAAACATTATGGTATGAATATTGTATGTGAAATTATATNTGTTGAAATTGAATTATGGGATATTATGAGATCTATTTCTAACTGGAAAACTTTGATGTTAATTTATCGGTACAGGGATACCAAATTGAAATGATGATAGTATGCAATTACATGACGATAACTCATAGAAATGTATGAGTTTGTGTTATAGACTAATCTGCAGGTTATGGGCTATGAAATAGCCAAAGGATAAAGATGATGAAAGTGGATATTATGACCACTATCCAAGAAACATTATGTTATGAATATTGTATGTGAAATTATATTGGTTTGGATGCATTGCTATGATATGTGGAATAGTGCAGGATTTCATGTGATGACACTGCCCAAAACCGAATAAACGATGACAAAACCCTCAGCAACACGGTGCCACTATATATTCCATTGTAGGGTGTGGACCCTAGTTATGATTAGGAGGGGTGGAGGAATTTCCAACCGTGTATCCTTCGAAACCTGAATTCATGGGAGGATGGTGTTAGTTAATGCTCCCCAAGATGTGTGATGATGATTGTCAGATGCCTGCTAGGGAAGCTTGGTCGAGATAGCGACACTTCCGCTTATGAGTTCTATTTGGAGTTAGGTGAATATAGTTGACGCTCCAAGATAGTCTAGCAGAGGAAGGATAGGAATGTAGATGGAGGTAGGTTAGGGAGGAAGGATGAGTAGTAATAGTTGAGAAGGTATGGAGATCTGTATTTTGGTGGAATTTAATGTTTTCCCTTAAAAAAAAAAGGAAATGTGTATATATGAATATTCATAATTTCGTAACTAAACCACAATTGTCTAAATAAATTGTTGAAATGAGTAATTGTAATTAAAGAATTTCTCAAACAATTGATTGGTTGTTGTCTTTTATAAAAGACTAGTCTTGCTGGTTGGATTGGATGCATACATAAATTACTAAAGGGAGATAGTTATTGATTATTAGTACATGCACGAGACATGTATGTACTAGCTACACATGCATTTCTTGTACATATACACTAGTATGTATGAGTTTTTTTTTTTGACTTACTTACTGATAGTGTCGGTTAATTGTTATGAATGTGTGAACCACGTTTCTTTTCCTTTGTACCATAAGATACCTTAACTTCGGGACGAAGTTTCTTGAAGGGTGGGTGTATGTAATGACCCTGCTTAAATAGATGTATAGGATTATTAATTATAATTAATTTAATAATCTAACTGTCCTAAAAAGTTAGCTAAACAATAATTATTTCTTAAATAATAGTAACTAATTAATTATTATTAATTACTTGTTCATGTCTATCAAGGATTAATTAATTATTAATTAATAATCATTAATTAATTGAGTAAATAATTAAAGGGGTTAATAAGTTTAATTTGTTAAAGACTTACGTATTCGAGAAGGGATAGGACATTAAATATAAAGATAAGATATTAATAAGGGATAAGATAAGAAAATAAATATGAAAGGATAAGATAATAAATAAATGGATAAGGAAAGTAATGAAAGGGGGAGAGTCGGTGAAGGGAGAATATGAGGGGGAGAGCCTTACGGTGGAAGGCATTCNCGTGTATCCTCTGAAACCTGAAGTCATGGGAGGACGGTGTTAGTTCACACTCCCCAGGACGTGTGATGATGACTGTCAGATGCCTGCTAGGGAAGCTTGGTAGAGATAGCAACACTTCCGCTTACAGTATTTGGAGTTAGGTCAATATAGTTGATGCTCCAAGATAGTCTAGCAGAGGAAGGATATGAATGGAGATGGAAGTAGGTTAGGGAGGAAGGATGAGTAGTAATAGTTGAAAAGGTATGGAGATCTGTCTTGTGGTGGAATTTAATGTTTTCCCTTCAAAAAAAAAATGTGTATATATGAATATTCATAATTTCGTAATTAAACCACAATTGTCTAAATAAAATTGTTGAAATGAATAATTGTAATCAAAGGATTTCTCAAACAATTGATTGGTTGTTGTCTTTTATAAAAGATTAGTCTTGTTGATTGTATTGGATGCATACATAAATTACTAAAGGGAGATAGTTATTGATTATTAGTACATGCACGAGACTTGTATGTACTAGCTACAAATGCATTTCTTGTACATATACACTAGTATGTATGAGTTTTCTTGACTTACTTATTGATAGTGTCGGTTAATTGTTATGAATGTGTGAACCATGTTTTTTTTTCTTTGTACCATAAGATACCTTAACTTCGGGATGAAGTTTCCTGAAGGGTGGGTGTATGTAATGACCCTGCTTAAATAGATGTATAGGATTATTAATTATAATTAATTTAATAATCTAACTATCCTAAAAGTTAGCTAAACAATAATTATTCCTTAAATAATATTAACTAATTAATTATTATTAATTACTTGTTCATGTCTGTCAAGGATTAATTAATTATTAATTGACTCATTAATTAATTAAGTAAAGAATTAAAGGGGTTAATAAGTTTAATTTGTTAAAGACTTACATATTCAGGAAGGGATAGGACATTAAATACAAGGATAAGATATTAATAAGGGATAAGATAAGATAATAAATACGAAAGGATAAGATAATAAATAAATGGATAAGGAAAGTAATGAAAGGGGGAGAGTCGGTGAAGGGGGAATATGNATGTATGAGTTTTCTTGACTTACTCACTGATAGTGTCGGTTAATTGTTATGAATGTGTGAACCATGTTTCTTTTCCTTTGTACCATAAGATACCTTAACTTCAGGACGAAGTTTCTTGAAGGGTGGGTGTATGTAACGACCCTGCCTAAATAGATGTATAGGATTATTAATTATAATTAATTTAATAATCTAACTGTCCTAAAAAGTTAGCTAAACAATAATTATTTCTTAAATAATATTAACTAATTAATTATTATTTATTACTTGTTCATGTCTGTCAAGGATTAATTAATTATTAATTAATAATCATCAATTAATTGAGTAAAGAATTAAAGGGGGTTAATAAGTTTAATTTGTTAAAGACTTACGTATTCGGGAAGGGATAGAACATTTAATATAAGGATAAGATATTAATAAGGGATAAGATAAGATAATAAATACGAAAGGATAAAATAATAAATAAAAGGATAAGGGGCATTAACTATGTGTAGGTAAGGAAGTAAATGAGGTGAAAGGGTAGTGAAGGAGGGATATGAGGGGAGGAGGTTTATGAAGGCAGGGGGATCATTCTATGGGGAATTTTTATTTTGGAGGGTTCTCTTGGATTTTCACAGAGGAGAGTTTGAGTTCTGTAGTCGAGAAGGATTAGTACAAGGGGCACCAGTTTGTTGGAGGTTTTGGGCATGGGGGCCAGGATATCCATATGATATCCTGGAGCTAGGAAGTTGTCCTAGTTAGCAGGGTGGAACAAGTTTTGGGCAGTGTTTACACAGTTCAACAACAAACAACAAGAAAATCGGAGGGTTAGCATCAGACCAAGGTATGTTAATTTATGTATTTGTTTTATGCAATTTAAGGAATATGATGTGTTATGAGGCTTTCCGTAAGCTATTATGTTTAACTCAATAAAATTTATATGTTCTGGTGATTAATTTATTTGTGTAATTGAAATGATTTATATCAAAATTTGTATTTAAAGTCACTACATATCTAAACACTCTGTGCTCTAATAAAGGTAAGAATAGTCAAAAGCTTTTAGATCTGAAATCTTTGTGCTCTGTAGAAGTAAGATAAGTGAAATTTTTTGTTTCTAAAGCATGGATCTAGCTACGCTTGATAGATTATGTCCTAGCTTCAAAACTAGGGAATTAATAGATGAAAGAAAGTTTATATTTGATAAGTATAATGATAGATATGTCATACCTATGCATAGAAAGAATGTCTGGATTAACAAGTGAATGCAGGATCCTAGAAAGAGTTTTTTGCAGGATAGCTACCATGATCCTGGTGCACAGTACAGAAGAAGTTGGGGAACATTTAAACGAAGGAGAAGGTTAACCCTCTATTATAGTTGTAGAAGACCAGGACATCTTGCTAAGGAATTCCCTGGTGGAAGACCTAGTTGTCTCTATTGCAAAGATTTGGACCATGAAGTGTTGGATTTTCATAGAATGATTGCTAAGCTTGAAAGAATGAATCTGAATGAAGAAAACCCTAAGGCAGATCCAGAAATAGTAGAAACTTAGAAGGAGTCATAAAAGATATTGCTACATATGAAAGACACCTTAAATGATCACCGACATGTTAGGCTATCAAAGATCTTCAAAGAAAAGGAGCAAGTTGAAGCAAGAATAGGGGACTTTGACATTGACTGTATTCTAGATGAAGAAACATAAGTGAACATTATGCCATAAAGAACTTGGGAAGCTATAGGGAAGCCTGCCTTGATCCCTTCCCTAGGAGGAACAAGTTTATTAAGAGGAAATCTAGTAAACCTATGTGGAAGGCTTGCCCGGATACCTATGACTGTCCATGGAACTTCGACAGAGGAAGACTTTGAAATTATTAAATTCATTGAAGATAGTGCCCCATTTACCATGCTCATAGGAAAACCTTGGATTGATAGAGAACAAGCCAGACGAAAATAGGAAGCAGAAGTTTTGGAATAGAAGAAGCAAGAGTTAAAAGACTTTATAACTAGAAGGATCACACACTTAATTGAAGAACAAAAGAGCAGATCGCAGATATTTAATACTATTAACTCTGATGTCGAGGCTAAGAGAACACTAGAGGACCCACAGAAGATTGAGTTACCTATTTTTGATACTGAAGAAGTATTATCCAGGAACCCTAGGAAAGAATTTCAACACCGCGAAGTAACTAAGACACCAGAAGATAAGCATCAGAATGGTAAAAGCATTACTGAGATGAAGCTCACTAGGAAGAAGGATAGAAAGTTAATAAAGAAAAGGGCTAATATTGTAAGGTCACAATAGGTTCTATAGGATACTTCGTAGAAAGAAAAATTGTAGAATTGGAACTTCGCCGAGATATCAGAAAAAACGACATAGAGTACTTCGCCATGACGAAGCAATATAGTCGTTGGGGCTGATATATCCATTTGAATTCCACTCTGAATGGGAATAAAAGCAATAAAGGTTCGTCATCCAACCATTGAAAAGCTCCATAACGAGTCGAACAAGAGTTAATGAAGGATCATACCCATTGCAAGCATACTATTGCTAAGTTTCCCTACTTAGTCCATCGTGCCACGCACCAAGGATACTTTTTGCTAAGTGAGAATTTGAGCACAAAACCTGAGATTAACTCACCCTGAGATCATTGCCTTGTTCCCATACTATTCACTGTAGTCTCTGAATTCCTTTCACACCCGAGCTAGCTGACCCAAGCTTGTATGTTGGACGAGCTCAGCGTTGCTGAGAAAATCGCTAAAGAAGTTCTATTTGACTTAATGACTGAGAGACTCATGTTGAAGAGAGGAGTGTCTATAGGTGTACAGGAATCATCCTTAAGAACATTTCCAACTTCCCCCTCCACTGCTCGAGTAGGACCATCCTGACTGCCTTCGAAAAGACGATCTAAGCTCGAAAACAACTTCGCCACTGTGAAGATGATCCCAAGTATCTTGCCTAAGTATATCCCACCACTAAGTAGCATAGTGAATCGAGACATTATACCCAGAGATTTCGACTATGTTGTGGTCACTGCGTACCTCCCGAAAGGAGTGTGTGTAGTTTGTGTTGACCAGGATAAGCTTGCTGCACTGAAATTTAGTGATTTTAACCTTGGAGATCGCAAGGTTTACAGTATGCTAGCCCCACACAAGTACTTAACTATCACAAAAGGGAGGAACCCAAAGATTGTCCCTCAACAATGGACCCATAACCTCACGTAGTCAACCCTCCTCAATGTAATGAAGATTCCGCATTTCGGGAGGCAAAAGCAAGTGAATGCATGCGTCAGTTTGTTGTTGTCTTTCTACCATGGAGGATACTTATGGTTGGACCACCGCATCACTGTGGATCCGATTCTGATCAATCGGATCACAGGCCTAATCATGTAGGGCCCTGACCCACACAAGTTTTACCCTAGAAAGACTGCAGATCACGCTCTTTCCCAACGAATAAAAGCCACAAAAGGAAATCTAGAGAAGGGCACGTGAGGTTACAAGGTAGCCTCCATTGAGAATGTAGCAGTGCACCTCGGTTGCCAGCTGATCACAGGGATGTTAGTCTGCAAAAACAGAGCCACACAGGTAACTGGATTTGTATTTGACCTTATAGGGAAGTGCGCGGAGGGACAACAAATGAACTGGGAAAAGTACCTTCTAAATCAGCTAGAGCTTGACTATAGACAAGTGCAATACCAAGGGTATGACTTCCACTTTAGTTGGTTGCTCATACTCATCACTTTCATCGCTTGGGAGCTACCAGAAGGTGCCACTTTTCTGGAGATCGAACCCTTCGAACCACTGGCCGTGAAGTTTTGTACGTTGTGGTACTCTAGTGACATGAACAAGCAGTGGCAGTCCAATGCCATCTTCCATGCTTATTACAATCAATTGAAGAATGAAATCCATTCTACAACGCGTCTCACACCAAACACACTTCATAGGTTTAGACCTTTGATAAAATTCAGCGTAGACTACCACTTCACCTATATCACAGTGCGTGCTAATGAGCACAAACAACAACTCCAGTCGTACTATAAGTTGACAGAAGAAGACTTAGAGAAGATTACCAAGGAATGGTCGACGAACCTCCTAGTTGCAGCAGACCCCGTAGAGATGTCCGACATGGATATCCCTGAATCTATGCCAGATACACTTGGACCACGCAAGACTAAGAAGGATGTGGAAATTCAATATGTCCATAGCACATCCATGAATACCACTTCAATCTCACCTGCGAAGGGAGGTGATAGTGAAGAACTAGGTGGCACAGAAGTTTAGCAAAACAAAGGCGAGGTTACTCCACCTAGAGAGGAGGAGAATCCCTCCAAGAAAAGTAAAACTACCCCACCAAAGCCCTCATCCCGAAAGAAAAATAAAGCCACCCGGACTACGTTCAATACTACCCTTACATAGGACGACTTTGACTTCTTGATCGCTGCGTTGAATTATGATTCACTAGAGATTGAAGACAGGAAAGAAGTGAAGCAGGAAGAGATATTCAACCGACTGAAGGGTGAATTTCAATAAGTGCAGCAGGAACTCCAGTCCGGCAGAGCAGTCTCTACGATGCCCTTGACAATTGAAACAATAGGAAAAGGTGATGATCCCACCCAATTACACCAGATCGCCGAGAAAGTCGAAGCTCACCTTCGACGAGCTCAAGAAGACACAACACAAGCCACACAGGCTTTGGCACAAGTACAGAGTGCACATATAGTACAATAGAGGATGGAAGAATAGGAACATATTACCTTACATGCAAAGTGGGAGAAGGAAAAAAAATAGTTACAGTAGAGAAACTTGAAGTACAGGAAAGAGTTCACAGAGCACTTCGCTCTGTGATGGTCATTGAAGTGAAAATTGAAGAATGTGTACCACAACAGGTGGCACAACTTGAAGAAGTAATCCAACAACTTTAGTAGTGTATCGCAGATATGGAACTTCGTACCATGCCTGAGACTCCACAAGAAGTAAGAGATTTGAGGGAAGCAATTGTCCATAGCGTAGTTGGCTCATTAAAAACCTTGGCTTTGGAATGTAAGCAGTTGAGCACTAGAAGCACCCAGACCTATGAGAACCTCACAAAGAACCCATAATTGCAGACATTAGAAGCACAGATCCAAGAAGAAAAGAAACATGCAAATACACTACAGGCACAGTTGAAGGCCTTGACCCCAGTTGAGAGAATGAAGCGATTTCCAGAACAACGCACCGCCCAACAACAGGTACACATGCTTCAAAGTAAAGTGATGGAAGTCTCTCAATGACTTCAACCACTCCAAGAGAAATCATGATGATTGGTCACTAAAGTTGAGAGCTAGGCAGTCGAGCTTGAACAGGTCGTCATCACTCCAGTACAGCGGATGGAAGGACCAGTAAATGACGTAGTGATCTAGGAGTTTACTGACTAAGATTTTGTCGCACTGCATCGGGTTGAAGTAGCTCGGGCCAAGCTTGAGACATTCAAAGCAGAGTTGATCAAACCAGAGTGACTCGAGACGAGTCACAGGTGAGTGTTGGGGGCCTGTTGGCCCTTGACCAAGTTTTTTGGAACACTTGGTCATATTTGACCGTTTTTTGATATCGACACCCTGTCAAATATGGAGCACTAGGCGAAGCAGAGATCACGGGATCTTAGCCCACTTTTGGGGCCATTTTAGGGTTTTAGGTTAATGTAATAGGAAAGGGATGTCGGCCCATGGGTTTACCCATGTTTAGGCCTATGTTGTAAATTATAAATAAGTAGCTAGACAATGTAAGAGGAGTCGATGGCTTAGTGCTAGTAATTAGATCTGTGTGATCGAATGCAAATGATTTTTGCATGATTGTAAGAGGCTTGTAGAGATGAGTGAAAGTGTTGTAAGTGATGAGTGCATGGATTGTAAGAAGGCTCTGTGTTAGATCTACTCAGGGAAGGAGGATCTGGCGAGGTGCACGCAGATCTCCTGTCATATGCAGAGTACAAGTTGAGCACTGTGTTGTAATTAGATTGACCAAAGCTAATAAATAAGAAGAATAATTTGTGGACATAGCCCCTGGGTGGGGGTGAACCACGTAAACCTGTGTGTCATGCTTTGTGTTGTTGCTTTCGTATGTTTTCACTATCTTGCTAAGTGCTATGCCATGATTAGATAGATTTGCTTATGCTTTGTGATTCTCTAGATGTATATGAATAATATATCTGATGTGTATGAGAATGCTTAGTGTTGATCTATAGGATCTAATATATTTTGTTGTTATGAAGCACTAAAATATCTTATATCTGAGAAAGTACTGTGATGTTTTGTCTTGTCTGCAAAGTACAATAAGGGTGAATAGTGATGAATGAATGATGTTAAGTGCTTTGTAAAGGATATAATCATAGATCTATGTCCCAGCTAAGGTTGCAGACACCTAAGTCTTGCAACCACCCTTGCCTCTACCTCGGGTGAGACTTCATTTGCTTCGCAGGTGTTGCCGAAAGGGCCAATAGTTAGGGCTTTGTTGGTTCTCTCTTGAGCGTTGAACCCTGGGTCTGCCTTTGTGCCAACATGGACACATAGCTAGTGATTGTAGAAGCATGATTGATACTTCCATGAAAGAAAACACGGATATGAGACGTAAGAAAGTGTGGGTAAGAAAACATGTGAACAAAGACCAGGTCCTAGAGATCGCAATATTGGCAATAAAGCGAGATGAAGAAAATTCTACAGAGAAAAAGAAAGATGTCAGATACAAAAAGGTTTGGAAAATAACTGAAAGAAAACAAGGATAGGTAAATAAGGAACAGGTTCAAGAGATTGTACTTTCAGGCATTGTAGTGAAAGATGAATCCATAGACAAAAAGAAAGAAGTAAGAGCTCAAAGAGATGACGAATCTACCAATGAAGATGATTATGAATACACATCAGAGTGGGAATTGTTATGAGCCATCCAACTTAGAGACTCCCAGGTAATATGAATATTAGACAGGAGGAGTCTATGTGATAGCTGTGACAATCCAAAGAAATATCTTTCGAGCAACTTGCAGAGTTTGAGAAGACAGATCCAGAGCATTCAGTTAGCAGAAGTACAGTTTGATGGATTAATTAAGGCTTCATGATAGTATAGTGGTAAATGGGTCAGCATTATGGACAATTGCGCAAGTAGAGCCTTGGACAATATGGACAGAGATGGATCTGTAAGAATACTTAGCAGGTTTGGACAGATATATGACAGTGGACGAGAGCATGGATTCATATATTGGTTCAGAGAGTGGTTTAGAGACAAATGAACATTATCATAATGGATGATAAATACACGGGAAATGGCTCGAACAATTCTAATGGATTCCAAATTGACAAATATTTTTTGTACACATGCAGTGCATAAAGCAGTTCACATTCAAAACAAAGTAATGCTCAAAAACACCAATGAAAAAAATACCTACGAACTATTGAAAGGAAGCACAAACAACAACCTCTACATAAAAATGAATTTGAAATGTCATTACTTGGAGAACTATCCTTCTTTGTGGGTCTTCAGATATGTCAAAGAAACCAAGGAATTATTATTTGTCAAACTAAGTATATCAGAGAAATGCTAAAGAGGTTCGGAATGGAAGATTGCAAACTAGTTACCACTCCTATGCAAACCGATTGCAAGTTGAGAAAATATAATGATTCAAAGTCTTCAAAACAGAGGCAATACAGGTCAATGATTGGTAGCTTACTATATGTGACAACATCCAGATAAGATGTAATGGAGGTAGTTGGACAGGTGGCATGATTTCAAGTAGCACCAAATGAATCACATGTATTAGTAGTGAAAAGGATTTTCAGATATCTCAAAGGAACACAAGAGTTTGGATTATGGTATCCAAAAGAAAAGGATCTATCACTTATTTCCTACATAGATGTATATTGGGCAGGTTGCATTTATGACCGACGAAGCACCATTGGAGCAGCGTTGTACTTGGGTGAGTGTTTAGTATCATGGTTAAGTAACAAACAATCATCAATATCCTTATATACAGCTAAGGCAGAGTATATTGCAACAACAACATGTTGTACATAGGTTCTATGGATGAAACAAACTTTGACAGATATACAGGTTGAGTATGATGATCCCATTCCAATCTATTGTGATAATACAAGCTCCATCAATATCTCAAAGAACCCGGTTAAGCACTCCAAAACGAATCACATTCCAATCAAGTATCACTTTCTATGGGAACAAGTTGTAGAGAAGAACATCAGAGTTGAATATGTGGGCATAAAAGAACAAGTGGAAGACATTTTTACAAAATCGCTTCCATGGGAAGCCTTTGAGTATCTTCACCAGAGACTCGGAGTAATTTCTACTCCAAAATGAATGCTTTTGAATGCTTATCTTATATGTATTATATTTACACGAGGAAGAACCATAAAGAGGAAAATTCATGTTGGGAGATCAGTTTCAGGAAGAGTTCAGTCAAGGGGAGAAGCCCTGGATGGAAAGATACATTTTCCATTGATGACAAAGGGGGATGATTTATCAGATGCAAAGATAGAATTGCTTGGAGAAAGGGCACATATGCATGGTTCTAGGGGGAGCGATGGTAACAGGGGAGCATGAGTGATATGACTTCAGTTTTGCATCAGAATATTTCCATCAATTCTAAAGGGGGAGTTTTTTTATTAATTGAGTTAGTTTCCATTGATGTCCACCCTTGAAGAAAGTCTGGTAGCGAATTTCGGTAGAAAAAAGGTTTGGGTAATGGACCCAAGTTTGTTTGATGGATAATGGTATAAGTTTTGATATATTTTTAGGTAAGACTATTCTATATGGATAGTACATGTCATGTCATTTCCGATGATATGTGGAACATCACATAACTCCTCACAGTTAGAGAGTTATGGCCATGTGAAGTTGGAGAACCCTCATGAGACATCTAGAAGCCCCAAAAAGCCAAAGTGTTTGCAAAAGAAATTATTTAAATAATAAAGTTAATGGAGAAATACCTAAACTAAGGAAAGTGGGATGCTACATGAAAGTATAATTAAGAGGCAAGGCTCTTTCATTTAATCACACTTGAATATCATTGAATATCTATTTTTGTGAAAGTTTATTTGGGAAGGTATTATTGATAGAGAAAAATTGCAGTAGAAAACGTGTGGCAGGAAAAGTGTGGTAGAAAAAGTGCGACAGGAAAACTACAGTAGAAAAAGTGTGGCATAAAAAGTGTGACAAAAAAATCACAGCAAAAAAAGTGTGGAAGAAAAATCACGACAAAAAAAGTGTGAGAGAAAAATCGTGGCAAAAAAAGTGCGGTAGAAAAATCGCGACAGCAACATGGTTGGGGTCTATTTATGAGAGATATAGCACATCTTGTTTGAGGTATGTTTTGTGAGCTGGGGTTTAGCTCTTGATATGGTATTGGATGTTTAGTATTGTTGTATATATCATATTTGTTGAGGGATACAATTGGTATTTTGTTGTTGGTATTTGGCATATGGGTATTGGTCTTTTGATTGTGATGTGTTGCTGAAGTTGTTGGTTTAGCTTCAGGATACATAACAGTGAGGTTGTGGCACATGGTTTGATGTAAGGGTTTATGGTATTTGGTTATGGATAGTGTGATGTATTGCTAGARAAATTTTGATGGTTATATTGGTATATGTACTTGGTGTATGGTTGAGGTACATGGTTGACACAAGTAGTTGATGAGTTGGCACATACATGAGGTGTATAGTTGATGATGTTGGTTCATATTTATGAGTCATATTTGATGAGTAGTTGATAAATGATTGGTACATAGTT